>KZ992951.1:0-11479 GCA_003614735.1 Thamnocephalis sphaerospora | reverse complement strand
CGCTTCAACCAGTGGCGCGCAGCCATGATGGCCCGGCCAAGTGTCCAGTCCACGCTTGCGTCCATGGAGCAGACGCTGTGGAACTATGATCGGCTCAAGAAGCGCCATGCCGCTGCTAAATAAACGACGCTGCCTGGCTGCTTGCCTTATTCTCGCTGGCTGAGCACCAACGGCTGCCCTTTTAAACTATCTCGCCCGTGCATGAACGGTGTCATGGGTCTACAGACTGTAACCGCAATATACTGCTGCCACGCCACGTGCAAGCAGCCCAGCATCAGGCTGATTTGGGCAATGTCCATCGGCCGATAGGATGCAGGATGGCTCATTTAACCAGCGGTCACACCCCTTTTCGCTCGCACGTCTTTTTTTCCCTGCGCTGCGCCGTTTCCACACTTGTACTTCACAGCTGCCTCAGGTCATGGTGCGTCCGCAAACGCGCAAGCCCAAGCCGCTACATGTTCAGACGCCGCTGCTGCATTCACCGTCGCTGAGTCGGCGTCTTGGCTGGTGAGCATCGCACCTGTCGGCTGGCACGCCTGCAACGTTAACAGGGCTGATTGCGCTGTGCAGTAATGTCTGGCTGAAGCTGGAGAACTTTCAGCCGACAGCGTCGGTGCTAATTCGGTGAGCACCGGGCGTTGGCCAGGTAGTCAGCGCTGGCTATCCGTTTACCCTGTATGCGCATATAGTGGTATTGGGCACCGGTGTACCAAGGCAGTGCGCCTGGAGCATGCACAGCACTTGGTCACCTCGGGAGATGGCAACGTGGGTATGGCGGTGGCCTACTCGGCACGGCAGCTCGAGGTGCCGGCCACGGTGTTTCTAGCATCGCGGGCATCGGATGCGGTACGTCAGCAGCTGGAGACAAACGGTGCCACAGTGGTCTTGGTGGACGGAGGTTGGGATGTCGCGGAAGCACAGGCACGCAGCTTTGCGGACCGTGACACGCATGCCGTCTACATACACGCCTACGACCATCCGGACGTGTGGCGTGGCCATGCTACACTCGTTACCGAGCTGCGCGAACAGATGGGCGACGATCGCCCACCGCCAGCGGCGGTTCTCACCGTGGTCGGTGCTGGCGGCGGTCTGCTCAACGGTGTTCTGGAGGGCATGCGGCAGGCCGAGTGGAACACCGTTCCGGTGGTCGCCGTTGAGACTCATGGCGGAAACAGCTTGCAGCTTTCTCTTGAAGCGGGTCGCGTCGCACCAGTGGAGCGCGTCAACACGATTGCCACTGGTCTGGGCGCGCGTGCCATAACGCGCAAAACTCTCGACTGGTGCAGCCGGCACCCCGTTATCCCGTTTGCCGTCAGTGACGCCATGGCCGCAGACGGGTGCCGCAAGTTTGCTGGTACGTGACGGAATTGGACAGTACCTGGATGGCTGATGCATTAACACTAGGATGTATGCACCTTGGCCTGATTCCCATGTACAGATGATCACCGGATTCTGGTGGAAGCTAGTAAGTGACAGTAGCCGTTGCTGCATAAGCCGCGTCGACATTGTCATGGTCGCACTGACAGTATACCTTCTATGACACAGCCTGTGGCGCCGGATTGTCAGTTGTGTATACGTCGGTGCTGCGCGAAGTTATGCCCAATCTGCCCTCAGACGCCGACCTGATTGTAGTGGTCTGCGGCGGCAGCGACATCAGCCTGGCCCAGCTAGAAGAATACGGACGACGCTACAGCGACCCGCCAATCATTGTCAAAAGCGGAGAAGCCATTTACATGAAGTTTAGCGAGATGAGCGCAGCACAAAGCTCGGCGAGAGCTGCAGCTTCCAGCACTAATTCCAGCCCAGGAAAAGAGTCGGCGTAGCAGGCTGCGGCTGCAGCAACGCCTTTCTTCCAACAGCACTGCGGGAACTCGGGGAAATAAAGGGGCGCAGCACGCTTGACTGCCGCAGCATCGGCTATATCGCGTGTTTTCCCATTGGCTGTTTGGTCAGCTGCGTGCCCTACATCAGCAATAAAAGCACTTGCAGTATCTGAACATTGCCATTAGCTCTTGACCTACCATGCTGCTGCAAACCTATAGCACACCGCGATCATGTTGGCTAATTGATGCGCACTTTACTGAATCGATTTCTATAGCGTATAGAGAACGGACGCAGGACCAGGACTAAACAGTACAGCGTCGATAAAAGGCGCAGCTGCTGAAATCGACGTCGACACCGACACAAGCACAGCACAGAAGCATACTCAGTGCTATGGAGCTGATACAATTCAAGCGCCAATGTCAACGTGGAGGATGTGCTATATGACGGAGACAGAGTTGCGGAACCGGTTGCAAAAATCGGCAGTCGTCAGGTCAGTGCATACGAATAGGGTGCCAGAATTGGCAAAGTGACGAGATGGGCGGGCGGAGTGCGAGAACCCGCAGAGCAACCGGGCCGCCATTGGTAACTCGATTGCAGCAATCGGCGAATAGAAGACCGCGCCTGACGAGCAGAACAAGGTGTCTGCAAGCGGGGGAGGTCAGAGCTGCCAGGCGGAATAGGGAAACTAGCCAGCCGAGCAACAAGGTCAACGCGCCGCAAGCAGCAAGCGACGACAGGCACCCAGCTATGACGCCGTAGAACACCGCTCACCCGCTGCGCAGGTCTGTGTTGCCATGCGCTTAGCTTGAATAAACCGCTCGATGCCGGTTTTTTTGCCTTGCATCCTCACGCCAATCGCTTTGGTCAGGGCGCGTTTCTCTGTCGTGCATGGTCGTCTCTCTTCATTGGTTACAGCTACACCGCGACGTGTCCGTCCAGAATAAACCTCTCGAATACCGTGCCTGCATTCTACTGCGCGTCTTCCAAGACGGCCATCCCCGTTGAGGCACACTCACCTTCCGCGTTTGACTGCTCGTTTTCCATTGGTACAATTTATTTTAACGCGGTGCCAATCGTGTAATACGAAAGCTTGGTCTGGCCACAAGTCGGATCCAGACCCCTGCATCTTTGGCTGAGATGCTCTAACCATCGCGCTAGCCGTCTCGCTGCAGACTGGCTTCAAATACACCTGCCGCAGATGCCGAGTCTGTCGCTTTCCAGCATCCTAATTGCCTTCCCTTACCTCGCCCGCTCGTCAGAATGTGGGACTCTTCCGGATCTCCGAGCATCGCCACAACGGCGGTGCTGCTGCTGACCGCTGTATACACCGTCTATAGTGTGAGACATGTGGAGAGAGTAGGATGCAACGGCTGCTTACGTGCTTACTCAACGTATTGCACAAATCACAGATAGCAAAACTGCTAAAGGCGCCACTTGCGTCTGTGCCTGGTCCATGGTATACCAAGTTTACCAGGCTGGAATACTTTATTTCACTGCTGCGCGGCAGATCGTTTAGCTACCTTACCGAGCTGCATCGCACCTATGGCCCCATCGTGCGTCTCGGTGAGTGCACAGCTAGTTCCATCTGCACGCAATAGGTGCTGACGAGCGATATTGCAGGCCCCGACGATGTCAGCATCACAGACTCTGGCGCCGTTCGTACCGTTCTGGCCACCCACCGTTTCCGCAAGGGCAAGCTGTACAAGGTGGCCAAGTTTATTGGCGGGCATAGTGTCGCATCCACGAGGTATTCCACAGCGCAACGCCATATTATCATGGCCATTGTGCTTACGTGTCCGCTACTTTAGCGATCCCGTGTTCCACAAGTCTCGCGTAAGTTCAAGCTGTGCCACACACAGTAGCGACATATGCTTACCGTATGGTACGCGCTATGCAGAAAAAGATGATTGCGCCAGCATTCTCAAACGCGGCCATGAACAACATGGAACCCATGATTCTGGACGTGGGCATCACGAAGCTTGTCAGCGTTCTCGAGAAAAAGTGCGCCGAAGGAGGCCCAATCGATCTTTTTAGGCTGCTGCTCTGCATGACGCTAGATGTGACGAGCATGGTGTCCTTGGGCGGCTCCGTCAACATGCTGGAGTCGGACGATCATCCAATCACCAGCTGGGTGCATGGAACACTTGTGCTTTCGATCAGTGTATGTCACGAGTGCACGCACATTATGCGGGCGACCTGCATCTGACGGCGTGCACAGCGGCATATGATCGGAGACAAGCTTTCCAGGCTATTCCTGCCAAAATATGTGCGAGACGAGGCCGGTCTCATCAGCGTAAGTGGTGACGTGCATGTGTGGCAAGATCTTTTTGCTCATGTCCTGCTATGCTACAGTACTCGCTGAACATGATAGAAAGCCGTCGCAAGATGAAGAACCCGCCGCAAGATGTGCTTCAGGCGCTGGTGGATGCTGTCGATGAGGACACTGGCGAAAGTTTCTCGTCGGCCGACATCGTCACCGAGGTTATTACGCTGCTGTAAGTATGTGCGCTGAGTAATGCACGTTGTCGCTCTGCTCACACAAACTGGTATAGCATTGCAGGCTCGGATTCTACGGCAACCGCGCTGTCCTGGTAGGTATTGCCGTGCGTAATCTTGTTGCTGCAGTCCAACGCCTAATGGTAAACACGGCAGGACAACGGTCTTTTTGTTTGAGCACCCAGAGTGCATGAAGCGCCTGGTAGCCGAGCTTGACGAAGCCTTCCCGTCGATCGACGAGACAATTACGCACAGCAAAGTGATCGGACTTCCCTACCTTAACGCCGTCTTGTACGAGGTGCTGCGCATCTATCCGCCATCCTCGTTCGACCTTCCGCGCGTAACGCCAGAAGGAGGTGCAACACTGGGCAGTCATTTCATTCCGGGCGGGGTATGTTGCGCGTACCGCATATGTCGCCTGTAGCGCGTGCTAATGCTACCTGCAGGCTGAGGTGATTGTGTCGCCCTATGCAGTCAGCCATGATGCGCGCAACTATGAGCGTCCGTCCGAGTTTAATCCCGATCGCTGGCTGACGTCGCCCGAAATGGTGTCCGAGATGAAGCGCATTTACATGCCATTTAGCATGGGCCCACGTTCCTGCCTGGGCCAAAGGTAAGCACCACGCATAGCGCATAGTGCACACGCTTCGCGCTTACTAACAATGCATCTCTGCTAGTCTGGCCTGGTTGGAGCTGCGAGTAGCATTGGCCTCGCTTATGCGCAAGTTTACGTTTGAGCTTCTCCCTGGGCAGAACCTCAAGCCGGTGCTACGCTTCATTCTGTGGCCGATTGACGGCAAGGTGATGGTCAGGGCATCCAAGCGCACCAGCTAGTCCTAGTCAGGGTTGTTTATTGTAAGCGATGCTGTACAGCGCAAAGACAGTAAAGCCTAATATACCTAGGCATCCGAACACGCAGTGCCACAAAAGGCCACGCACCGGTGTCTAGCATGGCAGTAGCTCATTCTCGCGTGCACTCTCCCAATCTACCTGTGCTGCGTTGCTGCTGCTCGCTGCCATCGAAGGTATATGCCCACCATGGCCAGATAAGTGGTGGCCTGCACTGTATGATTGCTTTTTCGCGTGTTCATTTGCACATTCGTCGTGTAAATATTGCGTGCTGCTATTCCACTCAACGTCCAAGACCTTTTACCAATATATTTTTCTGCCAGAGCAGCAGCATTCCTGCTGCGCTTATTCATTGTCCACATGGCAAAAAGCAAATACGAATACGTGAAGCACTTTGAGCAGGACGACCGGCTGCTGCCCGGCTGCTGGCTCGTGGTGCGCTTGGACGGCCGTGGATTCCATCGGTGATTGCAGCAATGCCGAATAGCTGGCGCGCACCGCTGCGGCTGACGCTTCTCTACGACAACGTTGGGCTGGCAAACAGATTCTCGAGCCTGCATGGATTCACCAAGCCAAACGATTTGCGCGCACTGCAGCTGGCGAACCGGTGCGCGGAGACGGTGATGAAGGACGTGCAGGATGCGATACTTGCCTATGGAGAGAGCGACGAATACAGGTGAACGGAGGACAGCGATGCGCAAAAGGCTGGCTAGAATGCTAAGATGAACGATACATGGTGTAGCTTTGTTCTGGATCGCAAAACGCGCCTGTTTGGCCGGCGGGAAAGGTGTGTACGCAGCAGTCGTTGCCTGCCTGGCGATCGCTCACGTTGTTGGCGCAGTAAAATCACCACCACCGTGTGCAGCCTGTTCTCGGCAGCCTACGTGCTGTACTGGCCAGAGTTCTTTCCAGAGACGCCGCTGCAGTATCCGCCGTCGTTTGATGCGCGCGCCGTGTGTTATCCAACATCACGCATTCTTCGCGACTATCTCTCCTGGCGACAGGCCGACTGTAAGCATCGCTTTTGCAGTGAATCAGTGTGCTTGTCAGCTAACCGCATTCGCTCATGAATTCAGGCCACATCAACAATCTTTACAACACATGCTTTTGGACACTGGTGCAGCAGGGCGGTATGCCGGAAAAGGAGGCAGAGGAAACGCTTCGGGTACGGATGTGCCTAGACTCTGATATGCATGTTCAAACGTACGCCTGACTGTGCCTCTGCGTATGTATAGGGCACTTTTTCGGCCGACAAGAACGAGCTGCTATTTTCACGCTTTGGCATCAATTACGCCCACCTGCCGGCCATTTTCCGCAAAGGCACTACGCTTGTCTGGGAAGAAGTAAGCATGCGATAATCGCGGTACTTTCCCTCTCGTGTATTACATTATACTCACCAGTTACGGCCTGTTGTAGGTGGAAATCCCAGTGACAACGCCTTCGGGAGAGTCGGCACTCCGGCGCAAAAAGGCCGTACGAGCCCTTGACGTGGACATTATCGGTGATCAGTTTTGGCACGATAGGCCTTGGCTTTTGGGCGAGGATACGCCGCTGCCGCCTGCCGGTACAGAGGATGCAAAAAGCGACACGCCACTGTAGCGCCTGCGTATGTGACGTGGTCATGGTAGCAATCATTGACGCAAACACGGCATAACAGCTGGATATATTTGACGGATAGTTTCCTGCGTGCACTGTAATCTCGCGTACTACATGTGGTACGACGGGTGAGGGTAGTGTAGACGTTGAGCAGACATGCAGAGCGCAAGGAGAACGGAAGATGCAAAGCGCAACGGCTAAATGGCGCCAGGCAGACCAGGCGTCTTGAATCTGGGCAGGATATACTTGTAGGCCACCACCCAGTAGAGCAGACCCATGAAGAGACCGGTGATCTTTTCTGAAAGCGGATGGAACGGATAGACGCTGCTCATCAGCAGCATCCACCACCAGAGAAGCAGCAACGTACGAACACAGGTGGTAAGGCGCCGTGCCAGCTGTGGGTAGATGGCAGCCGACGCAGCAGCAGCCTCGCGCAGACCATCCAGTTCCGAAAGTAAGAACAGCGAAGCGTGCACCAGAAGCAGAATATGACCAGACAAATCATGGCCGCCATGCCACCGGCCGCCCAGCTGTCGACAGCCGAGTGATGTGTCGTGCATACGAAGCTGCTCGTAGCGCTCATGCGTGATGCCAAAGATAGGATGAGCAGCGTCGGCCGTTGCAATGATGGTGTCCTCGTCCAGACCGTCTGTCCATGCTCCCACCAGCGCATTGCCTTGGCTATCGGCCGGATAGCAGCCGCCGCCCGACCAACGGTACACACGGTCTGTCAGCGAAGGACCCGCCATCCACTGTGTGATCAGCCACCAGTAGCCCGTTGCCAGCGCCCAGCGTAGCATGGCGTTAAAGAAACGGCGTATGTTGCGGGCCTGCACCTTTAGCCGCAACTGCCGCATCGTCAACTTGCCAGTCGCGTGGGCACGGTCCGCAGCATTAACCGCCTCCTCGCTCGAAAGCTCGCTCTCTGCCGACGGCACACCACTCTCCACCTCCTCCTCTCGGCCTGCGGCCGTCATGAGGCGTGGCTGTCGTTGAAACAGCACAAACCACGCCCAGAATGCAAAAACAATGGTCGTCCAGAACCAGCCGCTTTTCACGAACCAGACGTTGAAGACGTTATGCTTGCTGGAAAAGTAGCTCTCGTTGGGCAGCGTGCCTAGCCAGCCTACCAGGCAGCCCATTACCATGGTCGTCGCATAGACGGCCGCGATCCCCAGGCCACCCAGCGGAGACACGTTTGGTGGCGTCGATGCCATGGCGAGCGCGGCGGAGACAGTCTGCGATTGTTGGCTGCGTAAAGAATGACGTGTCCAAAGAAAAAAAGACGGCGTTTGCAGGCAGACGGAATGAAGAAAAAGAAGCGGAAGGGACGTCGCGCGAGTGCGGTTGGGGAAAGGACAGTGCGGCAGGCGCTGGGGCCGTACGCGTGGTAACCAAAGCGCATAGTGATGCTGCGGCTGCTTCATAGCCGATGGCTTGCTCCGCCATCACGTGCACGGGGTCGTCCCATAATCTACTGGGCAAAGGCGGCTTGGATCAGGTCGGGTCGACAGACGCTCGATGCTATGGGCGGATCACGGCCACCCTTGGATGCGCGTTCCGATGTACACTCTGGCGGCGCAGCGTGACTGGGCCTGCGATTGCAGACGCTACGGCGATGCCCACGACACGCTGCCGCTGCCGGTAGGATTGGCCAGGAGCGATGCACGCCACGACATGGCAAGGGGTTCAGATCAATCTACACGGCCTTATTAGAGCACTTGCGGCCTTGCACGACACTTTTGCGCGTTCTGCGCAACGTCGCTGCCATCCTACGGTCAAGGTGTGTCAAAAGGTACGTACATTACTGGCAAAACAATACAGAGCAGCTGCAATCAGCCGTCCTCCTCGTCATCGTCGTCATCTGTTGCGCCGCCAGCATCGTCGTTCCGATGGCGGCGCTGGTAGCGACGGCGTGGTGAGGCTCCAGCAACACCGGTGGCGGCAACAGCGCGACGAGCAGCGTAGGCTGCTGCACGACGTGCTCCGCCGACTTGCCGTGCGGTAGACGCTGCCACGGGCGCCGCGTCTGATGGGTACTCTTGCGCATCCACGTACTCGTCGGCCGACGAGTAGGATCCTGAAGATGTCCTGGCCATACCAATCACCGCGTCACTGGGCGTTGTCGTGGTAACAATGCGCGTGCCCATGCGCTGCTGCACAGCCGAGCCATGATGCTCGGAGGTGGAGCGGATTTGTCCCTCGGGCGTAATCTGCGCCGAGCCTGCTGCAGCACGATAAGCAGCGGCATGCGCACCTGCCTGACTGCTGCTACGTTGGCCATGATCAGGCGTGATCGCATGATCGCCATATCTTGGATCACCACCGTGCTGATCGGACATGTATCGCCACTACAGCGATTGTATACTAGCGTGTAAGTAGCAAAGTCGCGCTGTACCATCTCCTTGACTTGCCTGTGCACGCGCGCCTGTGCGTTCAGCGTCGGCCGTGGTGTAAACGCCCAGTAAAACCTCCTCCACCTCTTCTCCTACTTGCTCTTCGTCATCTTCCTCCTCCTCCTCGCCTTCTCCTTCGTCCTGCTCGTCATAGCCTGCCTCTTCTCCGTCCTCTATTTCCTCCATTTCCTCTCCTTCCTCTCCTTCTTCTTCCATCTCCTCCTCCTCCATCTCCTGTTCCGCCTGCACATGGTGGTGCATGGGCTCCATGTACTCTCCTGCATCCTCTTCTCCCGACGTTTCGCTTTCCTCGGTGCCAGAAAGATTTAGAGCGCGCAGCCGTGCTTTAACGCAATCCACTTCGTGGCCGATCAGCTGCCGTCCAAATTCCGTGCAACTAGCTGGAGCAAAGTGACGACCGTGCAGTTGCATCCGACGTCGCTGAGAATTTGCGTTGGCCATGGACGCGTTTGGACTCCCACACGCGTCCCCACACATTCTCACTCACCTTGATACGATGATGCAGCTCAACACGCTCTAGCGCCTCCAAAGTACGATCAAAACGCGGCCCGCTTCTCTCTGCGGCACTTGTTCGACCGGTGCCCGACGGAGCAGGCTGTGTCAGCACCGTGCTGCCGCGATCGCCCTGGCCCTGACCGCCATGCCCCAGTCCAGCGCGCGCCCATGGCAGCTCTGGAGTTGTTTCGGCCAGGTCACTAGGCCAATCGGCTAGAAAGGCAGCCGGCAGCAAGGGTAAGCGTCGCGGCCGTAGCGCTGCGTGTCGGCCTAGTTCGGCGCTCATGGCCCCGTGTATGCGCTTTAGAGCCCGCCACCAGCGGCAAATAGAAAGAGGGATGCGCGTGGTGGTGACCGCGTGGATGGAAAACACGCCGGCTGCGCTTCTGTCGGGCGCACTTTGTTCAATGTCCGGCACCGCCATACTGTATGCTCGCACGCGCGCATATACGCCCACCAGCACTAACACCTCCTTCTTCTCGGTACGCACCCTTTGGCATCGTGCATTCGACAACCCGGCGGCTCTAGCACCACGCATACATTGTGAGCCCGTTTCTTCTTCGTCGCGGACACTGTCCTACTCACCCACGCACACCCGCACGCCCACCCGCACGCACGCACGACGCACGCACCGTTCGTACCCTCGCTTCCATACTCGGCTCGTGCACGCTTCTTGCTTCTTTCCCTGCATTGTGCGCTACATTGACTCATCTCGCTCATTGTCGTTATTTTGGCCGACACACACGAGGTGCTTTATTTTGACGGCTAACGACTCGGCTCGTTGTCTGTGGGCTGGCCAAGCAGCCGCCACGCCCGTCTCTTCTCCGTCCACCGACTGCATTCCGCACGCTCTACGATTTGCCCGTCTTCTCTCTCTCTCTCCTTGGTCTTTTCCGCGATTCGCCTCTACTTTTTTTTTACCATCAAACGTACCGCACCGTACCCACACTGGCTTATTCATTGCGTGCACTCAGTGGGAACAGGCCACCTTGGCATCTGCACCAGCCAGCTTGAGCCACTTTGGTGGCTTGGTCTCGTCAGTCTAGCATTGCGGTCTGCGCTACCGCATATACGCACTTCATCATGGAGGTGGCAGAGCTGAATCCGTTCGAGGACCACAACGCAGTGCTGACCGACAGCGACGGTGAAAGCGACTGCGCCGACTCGGAGCTGCCGTCGCACAATGGCATGGCCGCTGCCAACACCGCGGCGCCCGATGAGCTGGTCGCCTTCCCGTCGGTGCGCGAGCGCATCAAACAGCTGGCGGGGCAGCAGATTCAGGCGCGCACATCGCTGCCACATGCATCCGCTAACGGTCGAGCACGCGTCGATGGCGCCTTGGGAGCCCGGAAAGGCACAGGTGGCGACACAGCGGCCACCGCGCCGCATGCGCACACCGTGCATGCCAAAGCCGCGCCTGCGGCGATGGCGCATGCCATAACCGCAGCCTGGGAACGCCACCTCTCGCAAGCAGCCGTATCCGTGGAAACACACGACACACGACAATATGAGCAGGATGCGACGGCCAGATCGCCTGTCCATTCGCCAGCGCTAAAAGGCCGCACGGCGCTGGGCAGCTCAGCTGCACCGGTTGGCACTACCACGAGCAATGCCATCTCGAGCGCGGCAAGTACTGCACGTTTCGGCACACGGGAGAATGCCGGCGTTGTGGCAGCACGGCCGCTACGCGTCTCGATCTCCTCGGAGCGTGCACCGTCTACGCTGTCGCTGCCCTCGTCGCCCTCGTCGGCATCATCTCCCTCGCCGCCCGTTGCAGTTCCCTTGCGTTCCACTCACAGCGT
>KZ992950.1:0-11494 GCA_003614735.1 Thamnocephalis sphaerospora | reverse complement strand
CGCCAGTCGCTTCGGCACCGCGCTCCGTACTGGAGCCACGCAATGGCGTGTTGGGCCGGGGCGTGGTCAATTCGGGCCAGCCAGCCTGCCGCCAGCTCTCGACCTCTGTGGCGCATGTCCGTGCAGCCTGCCAGCCGCAACAAGACTCCATGGCTTGTGCTTGCATAGGAGCGTGTGACTTCCCGCAGCACACTGATTTGGATCAGATCCAGCACAGCTAGCAGCGTTTTCGTCGGCGGGATCAGCGCCAGCCCGTACTCCATGCACGGCCGGACAAAGACCTTGTACAGAAACACGCCTTGCTGCCACTTGAGACCGCGGCGATGTAGGCCCAGTCGCCGCAGGTTGGCCGCAGCTGCCTTTGCCCGGCGCTTAGCCCGGCGGGCCACTCATCGGTGTTGACATATGGCAGTAATGCTATTACCTACAATGCGCTCCCATACCGCGAGCAGATGGTCTGAAGTGTGCGTGTTTCCTCAAATGCCATCTTTGTACAGCTCCAGTTTAGGCACCACAGGGCGCACGCGATGGGTAGAATGCACGTGGCCCTCTCTTGCCTTGGCCGTGGGCGGTACGACAGGGTAAAACCTGTCGTGGATCATCGGCGGTCTTTGGCGACTTTTAAAGCTTGCTAAATATGCTTCCAGAATGGTTATACCTCGGTGTAATAAAAAGGCATACTGCAAAGTTTCGCGCACTGTTCGCATCTCTTGCACAGCTACAGCTCTGGTGCAAACTTGGCAGAACATCATGGTAGACGGCCTAGTGATGCAATTCCCAAAAGACCGCCGCTGCAATTGATTATGATGGCTACTGTCGCTCAATTGACATGTCTTTTACTAAGCAAAATACGTGCTTTGGAGACGGGCAATCGAGCACACTGGTCACGCTGAGGTAAAATGTATGACTGGCAATCAAGCTTAGGGCACCACGGTTTGCATTCACTTGGATACTTGACGCTTCAATGATCCTCGGGCACTTGATCCAGGTAGAAAGCACCGAACGTTTTCGGCACAAATTTCGCCAAATCTGTCTTAAAGGGACATTCCGGAAGTGGCTCGATCACAACGTCAAACACAGGATCGGCGAGTAGGGCCATGGAGATGCGCGATTTTTCAGAGCAGTGGATTACGCGATGTAGCGTATCGACATACTGGTTGCCGGTAAACCGCTAAAACAAGACAGGTGGTACATGAGCGTATGCACTTGCTAACGCAGAAGCATGCGACTTACGTTAAGTGAGCTGCCAACGTTGACAACAAACGATCCAGGAATCGGCTTTACGCCGCACCATTTGCCGTCACTGTCTTTGACTTGAAGCGCCACTACATCGACGTCCTGCACACAAACCACATTAGCTTCTTCGGCATGGATTGCTAGTTTTCAGTTCGTACCTGAGTGAGAATGGTGATAGTGCTGTAATGCACAGCAAGCATTAACGTGAGCGTGGCGGTCATGCGACAACACTGCAGGTACTAACCCCGGGTCTGTATGCTCCACCAAGTTGCTCACTCCTTCCTCCATCTGAGCTTTGGTGAGCGACGAATAGCTGTTGAAGGCTATATGCGGCACGGTATTCTGCACCAGCTTTCGGGATGCATCGCTAAGACCAAGGCAGTTAGAAATAGAGTCGAGTAGGCGCACTTTAAGTGGCACTATGTGGCTCAGGAGCTCTTCTGCGTGCGCGCGGAAATGGTCGTTTGGCCAGGAGTGCTGGCCGCCAAGTGCATCGTGGGTTGTCGGCAATCTGGCCTCTGGCGAGGCCGGATCAATGTCGGGCGCGACTCCGTTGCTGCATTGATTCACCGGCGGATGAAAGGCAATGCCCTCGCAGGGAATGTTGCTTAGATCTTCGGCGTTGGTCGTAAACCAGTAGCCGCGTACTTCGCCTCCCACTTTATGCTTGCGCTTTTCCTCAAATGGAAGTGAAAAAAACTGGCGAGCGATCACGCTCATTTTGTCGCAGAGCTCTTGCGGGATACCGTGGTTTACAAGGTAAAATATGCTGGAATGGAGGTGTAAGAGTTGCGGCCATTTTTACCCAAATTGCATCTACCTGCTGAGCTTACCCCAAATGGCGGCACGCCTTGTCGATTGCATGGTCTACTGCTTGCCGTTGCTCAGCGGTCGAGCTTGGGTCCAGATAAGGCCCAAAGTCAATGATAGGCAGCTCGATGAGAGGCAGATTGTCGACGGTCATGTTGGTCACTTGATGGCGGTATCCGAGAATTGGGTGTGTCTTTGTGCTGCGCAAGCTACGTAGCAAGCTGGACCTGAGTAGCGATGTGGCGATGTGGTGGGCGCAAAGCTGTGTCGGCGGTGTGTACAGAGCAGAGAAGAGCACTAGGACGCATGTGCGGGCGAATATTTATAATCCCGCTACAGCACAGTTGGCTTGTTCGACTTGTGGGCCTAAGCGCGACATCGATGTCAATGGCAGCGGCAATACTGGCTGCTTTCCTGCAACCGATATGTGACACTGCGGCTCCAGCAACCGCTTGTGTGCACCGGCATGTCTGCGCTTCGAGATACGCGCAGTATACACTACTATGTGCGAAGTAGACTCTATGGTAGCCACCGCCGAAACGCCCACGCGTGTGGTGTACCACGCAAGGACGGCTCAGTTTTCTATTGAAGTGCTCATTCGTCCGTGTGGTAGGAATATGCACCCAAACGCACAAACTGCGTCAACCATGACGTAAATGATCACGGGAGTGGTGACAAACAGCGGCACTCCCTTCCACTGTGTAATTACGTTACTATCCTGGTAATCGTGGTTCTGCTTTATCCAGCTTAGTATACTGCTGAGGTAATGCTATAAAATTTATCGTGCTAATAAAAGTCATGGCAAAAGTCGGACAATGGACAACAAAAGTGCGCTGATGACCAATACTACAATGCTGAAAACGACAGGGGCAGTCGTGTAAAGCTTGCTTCGGCGTTAAGACTCTCGTATTGCAGTATGCAGCATCGCCATGTATCAAGTGGGTTGCATGATGGGCCGTGGTAACCGGTACCGTGCGGTTTTTAGACACTGTGATAGCCGCCAATCCGCGTACAGCATCATAGTGTGGCAAAAGTAGGCATCCAATAAACACCGCATCAGTATGGTCGTACAGCGTATAAGACATCGCGACAGCCAATCCACGGAAAATGCCATAATAGCATGGCGCGCGCGCAATAGATAGCAATGGCGCCGAGATTTTGCAGCGTCCGGGCACCGCGGCAACCAATCCGTGCATAATGTTTAATGCTGTGGTGGGGTGCACAATAGTGTTGCAGTGGCTGAGATCGTGCATTACATGGATTATTGAAAGCACCAATCCGCGCATGATGCCATAATGCAGTGAAGAGAGACTGAATTGCTTACTCAGCCGCCATAGGGTAGCGGTTGAAGAACCGTAAAAACACATTGCGTGTTTGTAAAAGATGGCCAACCGTATGCACTGGCCAACGCCACTTTACACAGACACTGTATCTGCTCACTTTAATGCCGGCGTGGTGCTGGTTGGCAATAATGCCGCATGCAATGCACTTCTACGCTGCAACCAGCCGGTCAGCAAACGGGCATACTTCTTCAGACGCCATTACTGCATGACTGCTGTATATGCACTACAAGATGCATGCAGTGGATAGAAAGCCCAGCCTCAGCAAAGGCCAAGCCCGCCAGGCAGAGAGAACTACTTGACGCACCCTCAACGTCAGAATACACTAGAAAACCAATGCGAGCGGCGGCAAAGGAAGCCGCGGACGAGATTGGCGGTATGCGCAACACCAGAGAGCGCGAGAATAGAGTAGAAAATAAAGAAAAACCTTTGGCAAATGATGTGGACTCTGTGATGTGACAGACGCGGTGGTTCGACTGCATACTGCGTGGGTGCGGACAAAAGCAACCGCACAAGAAACCACAACAATGTGCGTCTAGAGACGGATAAAGTAAGCCGCTTTCTGCCGTTGCGCACAGTGGCTCAGGCTGTTGAGGAGGCGGTGGAGGTTGCCCAATCTCAGATGACGGCTAATTCCCCGTGTGTGCTCTATAGCAAAAGCACGCAAAGGCGCGACAGTTCAATCCAGTGTCTGCTCGTAAGCGTGGGGTTGGAAAGCCATTTCGTTTATACACTGCATTGATGGACAGTGTGGCCCGCGCGAGCGAGTAAAGCCGCAAAACCGGTTGCTGCAGCAAACAAGCATACATTGCCTGCATGCTGGTACAAAAATGGTGCGACTACCATAATAAGATGTTAGCACTGGAGATGCATCTACAATACCGGCAATGACAACTGTAGAAGCTGGCTACAGATTCACAGATACAGCGTTTTCTGCCGCTATCGGCGCGAATATCCCATGTAGTCCACGACTGTAAGTGCACCGTTTGTGCCGTAGAGTATGGCGGTTGGCAAAAACACCTGCGTAGCGTTGTGTACGCTCAACGAAACATCCGTTTTGGGGTCAGCCCATGTCTCGTCGTCAGCCATCTTTGCCCACTGGTCATTGAGTGGATAGAGGCCACTGATGCGCCAGCAGTCAAGGTGTACATAATGCATGCGATGCACCACTGAGCCGTCGCTTAGGCTCAGCAGCACCGTTTTGCGCCCTTGCTCCACCATTAGTAGATTGCGAGACCCAATCGGCTGGAGCCGGCTGATTCGCATAGTCCGTGACCATTTCTCTTCCATTACCGTGCCGGTTTTACCGTCAACCAGCTCTACCAGCACGAGAGGCGGTGGCAGGCCGGGGTTCGGCTCAAAGTCGTAGTTGGCAGACATGATAAACCTGTTGTCGTCAATACGCCGTGGTGTAATGGTGCTAGCTCCGTCGCTCATCTCTGTCTTCTTTGACGACTGCCACTGGAACGGCGCAGCCTGGCCAGGCGCAATGCGCCACATGTTGTACGTGACTGCAATGTAAGAATAGCTATCTCTGTCACTTTCTATCCACGCAATGTACACGCTGTCGGCCGTAGTACGCAGGATGCAGTAGGCGAGATCGTCTCGCGCATCCGAGCAGTACGAGCCTTTGGCAAGATTGTACACGCATATGAAATGCTGCTTAAATAGCGTGGATGGCTCCCACCGATATATGAGCCAGTGTTCGCGTACACTCACGTCGTGTATCCACCCGCTCTTTGTGCGAATTGTTTGCGGCGGCACATCGAGCGCAGCAAAATGCCAGACATGGAGAGCGTTGCGGCGGACCGAGTGATTCGATGTGTTCATGGTCTGGATAACCAGATAATCGTCTGATCGCCACATGTCCCATATCTCCCTGTTCTCCACGTCTATGCCATCCCAGCACAGTGACTCCAAAAGCCACGTCGGCTGTACCTGCGAGATTAGCTGCCATTGCGATGCAACCACTGCCTTGTCCGGAGATGAACGCCTGGGAGCATATGGGATACTTTGTAGGCGGACGCCACGTGGACAGGCATCAGCCACATCAACAAGCCGATTGACGGCGTATTGCCCGTGTCGCCAGCGGTATTCGGTAGCGCGGCGCTTACAGTAGGCGTCAAACCAGTCGAGCGGAGAGTCGTCCGGCTGACTCGGGAGCCCTTCGGCAGCGTTGCTGACGTACGTTTTGGCCTGGTATGTTCGCTTGTACTGACACAGCCACTCCCGCTCCTTGTCATCACGCTGAGGGAATTGCTGTTCAAAGCGTCCACGCCACAGCTTCTGCCGGTGCGACACGCGAACACGCAGTCTTTTAGAAGTGCACGATAGCGACACTAATGCAGCCTCATCGTGGGAGGCTTCGATAATGCGGTCCAACACTTCGTTGGGTATGTGCCTCATAGTAGCATAAACAGAGCAAGGGCGAGGGCAGAACAAAGGATGCTGTTGCGTTGCATAGTCGGCGCAAATCAGTCTTTGTTTCCGTACGCCTGTTACACTAAAAATTGAACGAAAGTGGGTTACGTCGGCAGCAAGTGTCTGGCGCGCCATACAGGCGAATGAACTTGGTGATGCATTTTATCATCCCGCAGGTACACTCCAGGTAGCAAGTCGGTAACAGTAAGCACAAAGCCACATAAGTTGCTGGCAATGCTTTAAACCACAGTGCGTATATTGCAGAGCAGGTGCTTATGGAGGCACAATCATGTTTCGCTCCGGCTTTTAGAACCACGGCATCCAAACGCATCCCATCTGCGCCATCTTTTGCGGATTGGTAGCCTGCGCGACCAGGTCCAGGATCGATTGGTTGAGTGGCACCAGCTCGCCCGTCTTTCCGTCCTGACCATTTGCCTGCTGGGGCTGGTGCGTTGTAGTAGCAGCCAGCTGGCGCCAGGCCTAGCGTGATATGCTGCTGTGTTAGCAGTGGTAGTATTTTAGCATATCCGCGCGTTACGTACCAAATCACGCTCGGTGCGGCAGGCGAGAACCTCCATTTTGCGCAATAACATGTCTGTGGCCTCATGCACCCGTGCAATAGTAACAGCGCTATGGCCTATTTCACTTGCCGGGGTCGCCGCGGTATTTGTTGGCGTATCAACGATGCCAGCCCTGTCAATGGCAGCCGGTGTTTCCTCCGTAGCCTCGCTCTCGGCCACATCCTCGACCATTGCATCCGGCGGCATGTCCGTTACGGATGGCGCATTTGGAGCAGCGGTACCAGCGGCGTTGTTTGCGGCATGACCTTCTGCAGGCGTTGCGATGAAAGTCGGTCGAATCGATGAAGTATTCCACGCACTTAGTTCATCACGCACGAAAATGCCTAGCAAGTCGTCGACCTCCGCCTAAACATCGATTGGCACGGCTTGTTAGCTGCAAACGCAGTTATCGATGGCAAATCGCGCTGGTGACCCACTCTAGATTCAACAAAGGCGTTGGCAATGCACATGAGTGATGCGGAAAAGGTGCCTTCGATGCCGCTTGGCGTGATAAAGTGCTGTAGATTGGGCGTCAGACGGAAAGGCACCGCATCTGTAGTAGCAAAGTCTTGCGCTGTGAGGATGCAAAATGGTGGTGAGCAGACGATAGCCGCAAATGTACTCAAAGCGCACATACAGGGGAAGAGCTCGGCAGTCCAGATGTTGCCAGTCGTTCGCGACACATGGTACTTGTGCGGGCTGCGCCCATTTACACCGAGCGTGTGCGTCAGGAACGCACTTGCAGCCAGCTGGGTCGTGAAGCGCTTGCGTAGCATCCACAGATCCGTCGGTGAACTCATGATGCGCGAGAAATAGCGCGTGAGCGTATCCGACGGCACCAGCGCAGTTGATATCAGTTCAGTGATCTCGTACTTGAGGCCGGTCACATCATGCTTGCCATCCGCGGTCAGCTCCGTAAGCAAGTCGATATAGCGGAAAACCGGCTCGTCGCGGCGTACACCATCTCGGCCTAACTGCGCTTCAAGAATGTCGTGCATCGTCACATACGAATGGTCCAGCTGCACCAAGCGCACCTGCGGCGCCAAAGGCACAGTGAATGGCAGGTGAAAGCTGAGCGAGCGCCGGCGCGTCTCCAGACGCCGCTCCAGGATGCTAAGGATTGCGTGAAAGGTAAGCTGCGAACACATGCGCAGTCCAAATGTAGCTCACCTGTTCATCATGCGGAACAACTGAGCCAGGCGCTCCTCACGACGGCAAGAGCGTGGCGACGGGTGCTGAACCACAAACGAGTGCGGACTGCCGTTGTGTCCCCGCATAGTGAGGTGACGCACATAGCTGGACTGCTGCAGCGTCGTCACCACAGTGGGCTCAAAGCGCTCTATCCGCACAAAGTCATCGTTGTTGTCCTTGAGAAGCGTATACTGACCTGGCACCTCGACGTCGTCGAATCGTTGATGCTCAAACTCGGTGAGATAATGCGAATAGCTTTCCAGCGGCTGGCGAGTCGGCCGCTCGACGAGCATGGCACCAAATGAATCTCGCCACTCACGCAGTCGGCGCACATACTCGGGCAGTGTCGGCACGTCGTGGATAAAGTCTCGCACAAATGCATCCTAGCGCAGTGTTAGCGTGGAAGGCATACCACGAGTGTCAAAGCTTACCTTCAAGTCGCCAGCAGGCAGCATGTCGGCAATTCGATTGATGTTGGTTATCGAGGCACTCGACAGCGACTGGTCCTTGTCGCTATGGGAAAGACGCGATGCGAGTTGCTAGCGTAGGTGGGCATATCGTTAGCTGCCTGCTTAAAGACCTTGCGATATCGACCATTACACAAACCTGTATGCCATCAGTCAGCAGCGCAACCAATAGACGATACATGTCCTCCTCCGAGGTGGGCTTGAGACGTTGCAGGATCTGGTCAATCATCGTCTCAATCGTCAACGCCAACAATGGATTCGTCGACTTGAGAATGGACATGATGTCATCAATGTGCTCCCAGGGATGCTCGCGGTGGACCGCTGGCGTCGCCGCAACGGCTGACGGGCCACCGGCAATGGGGTTTCCGGATGGTGTACGCTGCATCGTCGTGGACGCATCCGGATCGCTAGCCTCTGTGCCATCAGCTGCATCTTTTGTTGCGCCATCTGAACCCTTTTGCTTGCCCAACACATCCTCCGTGTCCATATCCATGCTCATGCCAATGTCTTGCACCTTTTCCTCATCGTTGTTGTCATCATCGCCGTCGGCCACGTGCTGTTCAAGCTTAATGACCGTCTCATCGACGCCGTCGTCGGCACCGCTGTTCATGTCAGCACCAATCTTGATATCGCCATCATTTTCAGGAGCATCGTCGTTCTTTGCCAGTTCCTTGTCGTCATTGTCCACGTCGTCACCTGCGTCTAGCATCTTGTTGGAAAGACGGCTCACATCTAGCGTCATCGCAGACACATCCTCCAGCGTAGTGTCGGCCATGTCAGCGTCCTCGCCTGCATCATCATGCGCATGAGACCGCTGCGTATTCTCCGCGGATGATCCAGCCACGGCGTTTTCGGAGGCTGTTGAGCGAGAACCGCGCCCCTTTCTGCTCCGACGCAATACAATCTCGTATTCTTCCCGCATCGTGCGCAGCTGATAGTGCAAAGCCTGCAGGAAATTATAGCAGCGCATTAGCTGCTATCGCTCATAGCTGTCACGCGTTGTTGCCAGCCGCTTACCTGAGGGAATGCCTTGGCAATTCGCTCAAGCACCAATCGCGCATGACGTGCTGCTCGGCCCGAGAGACTAGTCAGCAGCTGCGGAATAAACGTCAGCCAGTACCAGATGGCAACGTCGCCTTTGAACGTCTCAAAAGTCTTGGCCACGGAGCCCTGTTCATCATCTGCCGCCAGCAACCAGAGAACGCGCGCAATGTGGCGACGCGACTTGGGACTGCGTTGCAGACAGCACGCCTGCAAATAGCAGTCAATAGCGCGCGTTGCGTACTGGATCTCGTCTGGCCGGTCGCGGAATAGGCCGTCTAGGAAGCGACCCCAGCTTGCCCAGGCCTTTGGCAGATTCAATGCGGCATTGACCGCGGCGCTGTACGCCGTGTTGGCCTCGTCGTTGCGTTCTAGCCGCGCCAAAAAGTCACCCTTGAGCGTGAAAAACTCCGCCTTTTGCCGGTCGCCAAAGTAGGTGAGATTTGTGTTGTTGATCACCTCCAGACCGGAGCTGAGCTCGCCCGGATTTTTCAGGTTGCAGCGCGCCTGCTCCTTGAGCTTGATGAACGCCTCCTGGATTTCAATATTGGGCAACGTGTAGATGCGTGCCAACTGGTTCGAGCACACGTCCAGCATACCATGCTTGCGCGCGACACGTGCAAAGCGGTTGATGATCCACGCCATTTCGTGGTAGCCACGGAACGCCAGCGAACTGTTGGTCACACCACCGCTTGGCGTAGCATTCTGCGGCAGTAGCGGACCTAACGGCAGATAGACACGATTGACCGCGCCAAACATCAGTTGCCGCCACGCAGACAGATCACTCCACTGATTCATGTCGTCCCAGTAGTTTGGCAGTCGCTCGCGCCAGGACTGCAATAGCGACTTGAGCTCTTGGAAGCGCGTGTCAAAGTTGCCGGCGTTGGTGTCTAGCAGCAGCGTGCACATCTGTCCTGCTTCTTGCAGCTCTACAAACATCTGGAAGGCGTGTAAAAGTGGCGTGTGCGATTGATGCACGACCGACGGCAGCGCATGCCAGCGCTGCAGCGCCAGCTGCATGCCTTCGTTGCACAGACCATGAAACAGACCGGCACGATCAGTCTCGCTGCTTGCTGGCTCCTGCAACAGCAGAAACGCTTCGATAGCCTTGCGTCGTGGTGTCTCGGGCAGCGCGCGAATGCAGCGCACCATTGCCTCGTATTCGCCCTGCTGCTGCTGCTGCTGTTGTTGTTGTTGCTGCTGTTGCTGAGCAGACTGCTGTACCTGCTGTATATCCAGCTGCCGCCATGCTGCTTCCAGCTGTAGCTCTGGGTTGCCCTCGTGGCGCGACAAATCGTGAAGAATGTCCCACTGCTGCAGTTGTTCCGTGGTGCGAATCCAATGCTCCTCCCACAGCGTGTATTCGGCCTCGGTAAATGCCTGGATGCCACTGCGTGCCTTGAGCTGAGCCTGCTCGTACATTTGTTGGGCTACCGGCCAGACGCTGCACTGTTCAAACGAAAGAGCGGCGTTGGTCTCGCTAAACATGCACCGGCGTCGCCATAGACCACAGGCCAGGTCGTCCTCAGCTAGCTGCTCGTATAGTTCGGAGAGAGCATCCAGCGTGCTTTCCCGGATTAGCTCCTCACTTCGGTTGACCTCATCCAGAACCGCGGGGTCAGCCGTGGAATAGCTACGCTCCAGCTGCTCAATGGCTACGTGCCATGCACCAAAGTTCTTGGCAAGATACTTGACCAATTGGGGTGGCAGTCGAATGGCCGGACGACAGCGAGCCGCGCCTTCAAGTAGCGCTTGAACTACATTTGGCCGATCAGCTGCTTGTTGGGACTGATACGGGTTAGCCAGTAGCGGTGCCAGTGCCTTGGAACAATCGTGGCGTTCTTTGGCGGTAAGCAGGGGCCAGCATTGCGCAAAGAGCTCGACCCACGTGTCATGGGCAGCCTGCACACTCAGATGCGTCAGCTGGCGTAGCGGGCGGGCCAGATCACCCAGCCGCAGAGCGCGCAGCTCCGACATCAAAGTCTGCTGCTCACGCAGCAACTGGTACAGTGGATCTTTGCCTGCACCATCATTATCCAGCTGCATAGTGCTAGCCTGCACTGCCGGCTCATTGGCAGACAAGTCATGCTGTAGAGCAAGTAGCTGGCGCAGTGACGGCACGCGCAAGTCGCTGCCGGTGGGCGGCGATGACATCGCCAGTGGCGCATCTGCCAAGGCGCCTGCCAACACCAGATCCACTGCCTGCGTAATCCAGAAACGACTGGCAATTGAATCCCAGTGCTGTACCGCAAGCAGATAGTGCAGACGTGCGTAGAGACTGCGTCCAACGCTGCGATGGAAGATGGTAGCAAAGCGATTGCGAAGACGCGGTACGTCAAAGCACAGGCCGGTCAAGAATGCGTGCTCCAAGCGCACTGTGAGCTCGGTACGCGCAAAGATGGGGTTTTCGTAGATCTCCACTACCAGC
>KZ992949.1:0-11397 GCA_003614735.1 Thamnocephalis sphaerospora | reverse complement strand
TATTCCCTTGTCACCTTCTTCTTCATTGCCTATCCACGTCAGAGCAGCCCTTTGCGAGGTGCACGGCAACGTTTCATACACGCATCAGCTATATCAGGCGCGCGCGTGTGTGTGTGTGTGTTTGCGTGTCAACCTACGCTGCGCCATTACCCGGCTGCCGACGCCCTTCCACGCACGTCAGCTTCTTCTTTCCAACGAGCAAGCTATTCCGTCGGCCCTTTTGTGCCTTCGAGTGTTCAGGCAAGTTGTCACGCGCGTGCGTAGGATGCCATGGGAGGTTAGCGTATTGGGTGTGGCGACCATGGCGATGCTACTGCTTGTGGATGAGCATTGTCCTGATGACCAAGTGTATGCTTGATGCTGGCTTGGTTTTGCCTCCCACTTGAGAGCGGCCATAGTAGCCTGTGCGCATTGTTGCTCAGCACAGGCTGCCGCCGCCATCGCATCCTGGATCATCCTCCTAAGCGGGTGGTCATTGCAGGAGCATTGCATGGCATGGCTGACGGTCGCCATCATTGGCCGCAAAGCTTATCGAGTGAGGCGCGCATGTGCATACGGCGCACGGTGCACACGGCTGCATGTCAGTCTCCTTCTTCATCGGTCTGGCCTCTTTTGCTGTGAATTTGGCACGGCGCACACCATGCGCAGCGCACTTGTCCGTGTCTTTGTACACTCGCATCCGCATACCTATCGGATGGCGCGCCATTCTAGGACCATACTTGTCCTGGCTTGCAAGCATGCTGCGCCTTGC
Organism: Thamnocephalis sphaerospora; assembly: GCA_003614735.1. NCBI lineage: Eukaryota > Fungi > Zoopagomycota > Zoopagomycetes > Zoopagales > Sigmoideomycetaceae > Thamnocephalis > Thamnocephalis sphaerospora. The sequence goes on along the minus strand of KZ992949.1, from coordinate 10,646 downwards.
AGCGGCCTATGTTTGCTTTTTCGCCAATAGCCGTTGGTCCGTGGTTTCCCATCGCTTCAACATGTCACGCTGCAGGCTGGGTCTGATGCGTGTGTGTGTGTGTGTGTGTGCGGCCTGTCAACGACCAGAGGCCAATGGCAAAAAGCCTACGACAGACCCACGGATCGACGCTACCGTTACCACGGCAGCTCATCGGCCCATCGTCTAAGAGTGCATTGGTCAGCCAGGCATGGCGGTGGCAGCCCAGCACCGCCACAGTGGCAGGGTACACGTAGCGATGTATGCGCCCTACCGCGGTGGCCCGATTTGATAGCGGACCAGCGGGGTTTTCTCATTTCCTGCGGTGTAGAACCTGATCGATCCGCATATAGCGTCGTGTCTGTGTCACTGCCCTTGCGGCAACTGGCTCATGTTCATGCCGCGTCTGCGGTTGACAGCACTTGCAACGTCTACTCCATTCGGATGGCCGTGCTGGTCACTGCCCAGTTTGGCGCTGACCAGCGTGCCTCCATAGACGCGATCATGGCCATCGCGCCTTGGCCGTCGTTGGTGTAGAGCTGCCGCAGATGGATGCGCCATGGCTCATTTTGTCGTTTTAGCCGGCTGGATTCCCTTTTCCATGCGGCACATCGCCTGATGACCGTTGCTTTCGCCAGTCGCCACATTTGGCGGTCTGGCCGCGCTCGCACGGCAGCACCCACGCGCTTTACCATACGCGCGCCTGTGCCTGTGCGTATCCGTCCATGCCGACGCCATCCACTGGTCGCAGCCCGTCGGTCGACCGGCGGACAGCAGCAGCAGGAAGGCATGTACGCGCGTTTGCATTATTCCTTTGCATGCGTCCACATCACCAACGGTGCGCAGCAAGCATGAAGGCACACACGCACCGCAACACGCGCTAAGCCGCCCCGCGAAAGCGTTGGCGCGTCGGCCATGACCGTTGCGCGCGCGTGTTTGCGCGATGCCATCTCCGTGAACGGCACTTGCGGGGCCGATCCTGCCGCGGCCAGCGTGGTCTCTGTGGCTGGTGGCAGCGGCGGCAGCCAGCGTGGGCGTGGCGGGATGAATGGGTGTGTGGGCACATGCTTGCTTGCTTGGGTCACGTTCGCCTCTTGCGCCGCCCATGGTTGGTTGCAGCGGCCGGCCATTTCGATCAGCGCTCAGCGTCGTGCACGGCCATCTTCCGTTTTCCCGCCCTCGGCCAGTTCCGCTGCCTAGGGCGGTGGTGCCTCTTTGATAAGCGCGTGCTTGGCCGTCTCACTTTGGGGCAAGGCGTGGATCTCACTTGTCTAGCATGCGTGGGTGTAGGAGCGTGTGGTGATACACTTTCTTTTCCTTTGCATGCCTCGGACCACACCCACTGCCACTACTAGTATTCAGCTGCCTCTATCGTTCATTTCACTTATTGCTAGCCATTTGCCCTTTGCGTCCCCGCACATCCTTTTCGCGGCGGGGTGTTTGCGGCAGCGTCACTCTGGTCACGCTGCCTGCTGACCACCACTCGCCTCCTCGTGTCGACGTGTTGTTCAAGCACGATCGGTCTCCCCCCCGGCCCTTTTCTCCGTCTGCATTCACTAGCCTACGGCGTGCGTGTGTGTGTGTGTGTGTGGACGTGTCCTGGCGTGTATGGGTGTGAGCCATACTCGCCGCCATCATTGACAAGCGCTTTTGCCACCTCTGGCACGACAAAGCGCTACGTTGCGGGCAACTTGTGCGTCGCCTTGGTTGGCATACGTTTTGCGTGCCAGCGTGGTTTTACTTGGACTAACACGGCTACTTGGCGCGCGGCTCCTATTCGGCGGGCGTGTAGATACGGAGAGACACCAACAGGAGCGCGTCACATTTACCAGCTTCGCGCCTACATTGAAGACACGCATACACGCGGTCCCTTGACGGCGCTTCATGTAAGTCGCTCATCGTGCATGGGTGGGATGCGGGGGTGTATGCGTGGGGGTGAGCGGGGGCGGGTAGGCGGTCTCGTGGATCTCGCGCGCACATACCACAGTGAGCGTGCACTGAGCAGTGTGTGTGTGTGTGTGTGCCGGCGGTCCTGTGAAGACGCATATAGGGTCGTCGCGGCGTGATTTGCCTGCAGGCCACTTGCAACGCTCGTTGGCCGTGCCAGATGCCTCTCTCTCTGGTCCCGCGCGTCCATGCTCCGCTCGCCTGCTTGGTTTGTTTAAAACCGAACACGCGGCCTCCTCCTACCCCTGCCTAGTGGCAGCGTCTGTTTATCAGCCATTAACGTCGCCTTGGCCTGCCGCTTGACGCTACTCTTCCATGCCTGTCGTCGTTCATGTTATGCGCTCGTTCAGCCACGACCCCTGTCGACTACTGCTTAACCGCCAACTACGTCCATATACATATTAGATAGGTGGGTAGGCGGACGAGCGCTTGGGCCTTGGTCCCACCGGTCGCTGCGCAGGGGCACACATCCATGGCAACGGTCATCACGTGTGTGGGCGGTGGAAAGCGGGTGGATGCGCCGCTTTGGCGAGCATGCCTGACGCCGATGGGTTGGCGTCTGCGGGTGTACCCACACCACCATGCTTTCTCTGGCTAACCCGCTGTCTTTAATCGCGCTTTGCTGCTGCTCTAGTCTGATATTCCATCGTTGCGCCCGACCAAGCGCTACCAGTGATAGTATCCCTTTCGCCGTCCTCACAAAGGATGATGCAGCACATTCGTCCTGGCGGTGACAACGCCGCGCGCGGCAACGACACTCGGGGGAATGCGGTAGCTGCACAAAACAGCGCGTATGTCACCGAGGCCTCAGCCCGCTATCCGCTGACCATTGATACGCAGCTGGCGTCGAATGAGCTTGGCTCGGGTGGCAAGTTTGTGCCTTCGTCGGCACCGGCGGCACATGAGCGTGCACGGGTGAATGGCGGCGTTGTGCCGCCGCAGTCTCTGCCTTTGGCCAATCGGACCCGCAGCACCACAATGAGTCTGGATCACGCGCGGATGCAACTACCGCTCGCTCGCTCGCTGGACGATTCGCTGCTGGGCGTGGCGTCACCTGTGGCGGCCGCGGCATTTGAGGCGTTCCAGCAATTTTTGGCGTCGCTGCCGCAGCGGCCCATGCCAAAGGGTAGCGGTCCGGCCGTGCGCAGTCGCGCTTCCAGTATTCCGTCAACCTGCTCGGATAGCCTTGCTTCGATCAAAGGTACGCTCGACAAGATCCTGGCTGATCGCAAGTTTGAGCGCAAATCCAATGCACGCCAGCCGGCCGATGACTCGTACATTCGCCGCGAATGGCAGCAGCAGCAGCTCCGACTGCAGAGCCAGGCCTACATGATGCAGACGAATCGTCCGCAGCGCGGCCAGAGCTTCGCCGACGATAGTTTTGTGTCGTCAGATGTTGGAGATCTGGGTGGCGCCAAAAGCATGCGCGGTCGCCATGCTAGCATGCAAAAGTCGGCGCTCAACCGAGGCGCTAGCGGGCGGAGTGGCGTTAGGAAAAGCATCGGCTCCATGCAGCCGCTTGAGCGCGCCGCGGAGGAACTGAGGCGCCAAAAGCCGGATCGTTATCGGCCCATCTCGACCAACGACGATCAGTACGCGGTGACCGGATCGCGCCACGGCTCGCAGGATCTGACGGCGAGCATGCCGACGAACGGCGAGCAGAAGGCTGCCGCCGGTCCCAATGTCGAGACGCGTCGGCCGTCGCTGGCCAGCTTGTTTGTGCAGGACAGTGGCACTGGATTGCACGGCGTGACCTCGCCATTTGCCATCTCGTACGAGTCGCCGTCGGACACGGACGGCTACGCTTCCACGGTGAACACGCTGGATGCGATGCCACGTCTGTCGGGCGAGGCTGTAGATGCGCCTTCCATGTACCATACGTCGAACGCGTCCACGCTGACCTCCAGCACCATGGTGGGCCAGAGCGGCGATGCACAGCGACCCTCCGGCCTGCACCGGCACGCGTCCTCTAGCGCCGGTTCGTTTGGCCAGCAGAGCGGCAGCAGCGGCAACGTGCCCTCTGTGACGGGCGCGCCCATGAGCGTCATGACGCTGCCGCCTCCGGTGGCACCGACCGTCTCTGACATTGCGCCGCTCGCAAGTATGAACGGCTACCTGTCCACATTCTATCTGAACAGCACGGTGTTCTTCACGCGGCGACTTTGGAAGTCACGCTACTACATGCTCAGCGGCCACTTTCTCTACCGCTTCAAGTCCTCGGAGCTGGACAGCCCGGTGACTGATGTCATGAAGTTGACGCCATCCAGCGTCGTGTGCGTGAGTGACAAATTCTCCGGCAGCCAGTACTGCATTGAGATTTCCGGCGCCGCGTCGCCCGTGGCCGCGGGCGGCAGCAGCACGTTCAACACCGCTGCTGGCGCCGCGTCAACGAGCGGCGGCCTGCGTAGTTCCTCGACGGCCAATCCCGCGCTGCTGGCCAATTCGGCTCCGACCGTCTGGGAGGCCAAGTACTGGTATGTGCAGGCGGCCAGCGCCGGTGAGTTGAAGCTCTGGCTGGCAAAGCTCAAGGCCGCCGTGGTGCGTGCTCGGTACGCCACACGTGCGCTGCCCAATCCGCCAATGGCCGGAGGCAATGGTGGCGCTGGCCTGTCCAACGGCAACGCGATCCGTATTCCTGGCGCTGGCCTGTCGCCGACTCGGTCGGTGGCAGTCAGCTCGACCAGCATTCCGCTCTCGCCCACCACGCTTGGCGCCGTCGGCAATGCTGGCCCGTCTCGCCGTGCGTCGGCCGCCGCCGTGCCCTCTGCCAACGCCATTATCTCGTTTGGTGGTAACAGCAGTCGCACAACAAAGTCCAAGTCGATGGTCGTCTCCAACGGTTCGCTGCGCATCGGCCCTCTGCCGCCGCCGCCGCCACCGCCACTGCCGCCGACCACCATGCATGCCGGCGCTGGCTTATCCCGCCGAGCGACCGCCAGTGACGCGACCCGCACGCCAACGGAGGATCTCTCGCCGATGCAGACTGGCGTCGACGTTGATAACAGCGGTCTTGGCGACTACTTTGCCAACGTTGGCATTCCGTTCCGTCGTGCCTACTCTGACCAGGCTAGCAATGTTGTGCAGGCGCATCCGACCCAGGCGCTGCATGGATCGCGTCATGTAGCAACGTCCAGCCACAGCGGCCGCGTGCCCGAGACGCTGCCCATGTCGTCGTCCACGGCGCGCCGCCAGTCCAACACAGCGCCGGGCGTGTATGGCAACGGGTCTGGATCTAGCGCTTCGTCGGCAGCGTCCTCTCCCACCAGCGCCACCGACATGTCACCGGCTGGCTCTGCGTACGGCCAGCGGCACAATCTTGCCCCCGTGCACGAGGATGGTCGCGCCGAGCGCGAAAGCCGGTAGCATCATGCGCCTGTCACGCCACGTCCTGAGCTGGCATACACAGGTGGAAATGCTGCTTGGTCGTCGTGCCTTCTTTTGCGCAAGCGATCCGGCCTAGCCGTTTGCCTATTGCCACGGCAGTCACTGGCCTGATCGCTGCTCATTTGTCCAGCTCATCGCTTGCTGCGGCGCTCGCGTTTTCGGTCACTTTGTACCGCCTCAGTGCACATGTGCCTTTGCGTCTGTTGCACTCGCTCGCTCGCTCGCCACTCTTTTCTGCCTCTCTACGTTGTTACTCCATCCATTCGTTGTTTGTTTCGCTGTCTTTTTCGGTTACTACTGCACCACTACCACCGCCGCTCACCGCTTTACCGCCACCGTTTCCCAACTGCTTGCCACCGCTACTGCTCTCTCTCTCTCTCTCTATGCCTTTCCCTTCACTTCTGTTCGCGTAGTACGAGCGCACGCGCATCCTTTCAATCTTCATCTCCCTCTTCATGTTTGACACGTATGCACATGCCTTTTCGCGTGTGCTTTCTTTCGCCTTTTGGCCGGTCACTTAAAGCACCAGCATCGTTTATATATATACAAACATGTGGGGAACGGGTGTAATTGTATTGCTGTCTTGTGGGCGCATGCGCCGCCTGTCTTCACAGATGGTGCATCATATAGTTGCACTTTGGCATTGCTGTACGCGAAACACAGCTACACCATTTGGCACCATGTCGCGTAGCACCACAGGCATAAAGATCCAAGCACAAGTGTACAAGTAGGCAATGCTTGCCCGCTTGCCTGTCCGCCTGGTATGTGCGCATTTAGAAACAACGTCTATTTACAAAGGATATACAAAAGAAAGCCAGTGCTACTGGAAGCTGCCGTCGGCCGTTCGCATTGCCTCCATGATCGTCTGAACACGCGTTAGCATGTGCTGCTCGCTATCGTGTGGCAAGCCCGTAGGCACGCTGGATGCAAGCTGCACGCTTTCTTTCGTCGTCGTCACTGGAGCATCGTGCAATTTCTCCAGACGCTTTGCAATTTGCCGAGCGCGCTCTGGTGCACGGTATGGATCTTGCGCAAAGTATACGAGCCATGTCTCCAGACGTGTGTCCAAACGCTCCGCCATAGTCTCGAGTATGCGGTATAAGTGGTATTGTATATCACGCGCCCCCCGTTGCCACGGTAGGCTCACTGTGTCGTCTGGATGTTCAGCTACCAAGGCGGTAAACAGGGAAACAAATGCTACCAAGTCTTCAGCACGCCCGCTGGAAGACCCATCGGCATCAGTTGCAACGCAGTGCCAGCCGCCGGTAGCATATGTCGTCAAAAGTGCATCGCGCACATTGCGCTGGGTCATTAGACGAGTGTAGAGCTGATAGTTGCATAACTGGATCGCTAATATACGCTGTGGTTCCGTGCGTAGATGCTGTGGCAGAGATACCACCTTGTGAGGCGCGCAGGGCTGAATCAGACGAAGCAGCACTCGGCCGCCATGTCTATCGTAGACATGCTTGTTGGCCAAATGCTTATCAAGCCAGCGATGCACAATCTGCATACAGTGGCTATGGCGCAAGCAGGCGGTAAGCATGGAGTTGTGCATCAAGAAAATGCGTTGGTTCGCTTACCGTTCAAACCGGCTGGGCGGCAGTGCAGTTACCGTGCTGGACATCGGATCTGGTCGAGCAAACACGGGCAGATAGTGCCGGTATGCCAATCGCCATGCCTCATAGAGGATGCGTGGCATAGTGAGAAACACGTCGAGTGGGCACACAAGCATGAGATAGATGATGGCAGCAGCGTTCAGGACGTAGGCAGGACCGCGGACATCCGCGGCAAATTTAGCAGGTTGCTTTTTGGTCTGCTCAGCCTGCAGTGGCATAGCAGCTGCCACTACAGCACTCGCTTCTGCTGGACTTGCTCCAGACACACTGGGTACAGGAGCGCTACGGTCGATAATCAGGCGGTAGTCCAGCTGTCCGTGGCGCGCAGGGTCGCGTACGTGTAGCTGGTAGTCGCCATCGCGTGGATTGAACGGCGAGACATGGAACGTGCGTGTAGTGCGGAAGGAGTAATCGTAGCTGGTGTAAAGGCGCCCATGCGGTCATTAGCGGTGGTGTGGCAAATTAGCCGCGCCAAGCGCCGCACTTACCCAGAAGCTGCCTTGGGCAGACTGTCACGCTGTACATCAAATGCGTACAGATGGATTTCGCCAAAGGTATTATGTACCTCTAGTGCCACAGCACGCAAGGCTGGCGGTGAAGGGGCTGAAGCACTTGCGGCTGCAGTGGATTCGTAGCAGTAGTAGATGCTGGCAGGATTCATGGCATAGCCAAATAGCGCTGGCGTTGTTACCAGCTCAACGCGCCCAATGTCTTGGGTGGGGATTCCCTTTACATGCGCGCATAAACGGATCAGCTGTGCTTTCGCAACAACTGCGTGGCATGCATGCAATGGCGAGCTGCCGTGTGGCAACACCTACCTGCTCAACAAGTCTGCGGAATAGCTTCTCCTTGAGCGGCAGATACCATCCGGCTGCCTCTTCGCGAAAAGTACCTAGGTAGGCACCGGTGTTGATGGAAATTGGTCGCCACCAGGCTGCTCGACTGCAGTTGTGGTCGAACCACCATGGTAGCTGCACTGCCTCGGCAGCTGCATCATTGGAGCACTGGTCGGCAGCTGCATCGGTAGCGCCATATCGCAGACGCCGACCAGCGTCCAAAGCATCCAGGTCCAAGCCAAAGTAGAAGAAGCTGTAGGCAAACGAGTGCCGCACAGGAAGAAACCGAGTGTGCCTGGTGCGCACCAAATAGACACGGTGTGCCGACCATCCATCGGCCGCCTGGACAGTCCATGTCCATGGTGATAGTAGCCATGTGGCCAGCTGCCGCTTGCTGGCGCGTGCTGCAAGTACGATAGCACTCGACAGCAACGCCAGCAGCAGCACTAGCAAAAGTGCTCCGCCGCCGAAAGAGCCGGCTGGCATGAAAGATGGCGCCGAGAGCGAGATGCGCGCAGGGTCGGTTGTCTCTGCCGAAACTGCGCCCGTAGGCGATTGCATGCTGTAAGACATGCCTTCACGCTGGTTAAAAATACGAATGTCGTCGATGCGCGCCTGCCACACCGAGCAAAGGCTTGAAGCAAACTGGTAGGTGGATGATGGAACAAGACAGGCCGACTGATCACCAAGAAATTTATACCTGCAAGTGTGGAGCAGTGCCTAAAGCGTTGCTTGTGGGATGCTGGTAGCACCGGCGATGTGTGCAGTGTGGCGGGCTTCGCGTGGTTGCGGTCCGGTTGCAGTGCACGCGACAACCCTGCGGTCGACCGCGGGTCGTTCCACGTTGGTACGCTGTGCCCTTCATGCGGTGCGATACGCATGCCATATATCCGCACCCAATTGAGAGGCGCTAGTGCAGCACGTTTATTGATGCAGCCACGCCCACGATGCGCATTTACACTGCATGAGCGACTGTAGGCCATCATGTACAGCAAGCGTGCATCTGACGTTGTGACGCCAGACATTGCGGCGACGCAGGCCAACATACGCCTTACTACGCATATGCACGGCGCGTGTGCTGTTCCTTGTAGCAGCTATACGATGCCAAACCAAGGTTAGCGTACGACTTGCTGTTTGCAACGCTGGCTTCTCGTCCAATAGCGGCCGCACCACGGCGCTACTGGCGCTGCATCATAAGCGGCACACAAGAGGCCCGGCGCCAGTCGCTGCACTCTGGCGTAATGCGATGTACACTGGCTGCCGACCTCTTTGTTCTCCATGCCAGTACAACGCAGCCTGCCCTTGTGCATGTCGAACGCGCAGCGACGCTACATGACCTATCGGCGACGTCGTATGCTTTGGCAACGTTTGGTCTGCTGCTTGTCGGGCCGATTGGTTCTCTAAGGCAGACTGATCTGCTCCTATCTCGGTGTATTTCGACCCGAAATGACCAAAGCGTACTAACTTGCATAGTTTGGTTTACGGCACATGGCTCTATTAGACTCGTGAGTCTAGGCCGCAAAGGGGCAGCTTGCTAGCGATCAGTCCGCGTCCAACAGCAACCAGGCTACGGCGATGATTGGTGAATCGGCCGACCACATCATCGCCGGTTCTACTGCACAGCTAAGATACTGCGCTTTCAGGCACACCCGACTCCATCCTGCAAAGTGGTTTTGTCGTGAGTGCACGCCTGTGTAGTCTGTAGGCATAGCTATGTTCGTACAACGGCGCACCCGGACGATTTTCTGCCGGGGGTATTCGTCACAAGCAAGGGCCCGGTGATCTAGACGACTCACCACAAGTTGCTCCCAGAGCACAGTCACGGTGGTGCAATGGCGCTAATCTCAGCGATGCTGTCTGGTGCTATCCAAATTAGGACAGACTCTTTAGCTAGTGAATCCGACCCTTCTTTCACTTTGAGGAGCCCTTTTGAAAGTAATTGGTTGGACATATCCACGCCGGCGGCCTAGACCGCGAGGGACGCACTGCAGCACCTAAAAAGACGGTTGCATGGCGAATGTATGGCTGTAGACTGGCATGACATCACCAGCTGAAGTGCTAGGAGCGGAAAGCGAACTGTACGCTGGTGGCGCGGTCGCGTCGATGATTACACCACACCATGCCGCCCGGACATAGTGGTAGTACCGCTATCGCTTGGTAAATGAACTAGCCCATTAAGTTGTTGGCCCCTTCTTTACGGCCAAGTTGTACGAATGGCGAGTGAGAGCGCGAAGCTGCTGCAAACGAGGAGTGCTGCTAGTACCCGCCCCACGCAAACGGTTTCACGGCAGGCCAGCATGAAGCGTGCATATGCACATATGCTTATGCGGCGGCGCGCATACTGTCTCAGAGCAGGGATTTCAAGGGCGTAGACTGCCCGTGTCGACCGATTATCACCAACCGCAATAGCGGCAGAAACCGCATTTCACCCCACTATCGGTCGCCAGAAAGCAATCGCAGCTAGAGTTGTCCACGGTCACACGGACGACACGCGTCCAATGACCCGCACAGCAACCACTTGCAAGGGACGCTTGCAAGGACAATTTTACGATAAATGTGGCGTGGGTGGCGGGCTGCTCATCTCGCGACGCTCATCAGCCGCTCACCACAACTTCCACCAGCACAGTGCAACACTTCGTCTTAGTATCCCTAGCACTATACAGCTACACCTTGGTAACGACGACATTGCAGCATGAGCGCGCAGCCGATACAGAAATTTGGCATCGGCAGTCTGTACGCCGCCCTTGAACGTTGCGCAGAAGGCGCCCGCGATGTGGCCGTTAAATCGTCCTGGGGACCTGCCGTTCGTCTTGGTGAGAAGCATAGCCTCATGTGAGTGACACGT
>KZ992948.1:0-11555 GCA_003614735.1 Thamnocephalis sphaerospora | reverse complement strand
ACACCGAGATCAACAAGAACAAGATTCTCAACAACGCTGCGGTTCTGAGCAAGGTCACCGACACCAATGCTGTCCAGGGCAACAAGGCTCATTGAGTGTCTGCAAACGTCGAGAAAATCGCGTTCAAATAGCGTAATCACGCTGCATGAAATTGCCGCGCCATGATGTATGCCGCTAGAAATCCGTAGGCCAGCTTGGTGGCAACAGATTCGTTGAGAATGATACCATCCGCGTAATTGAGTAAACTAGCTATCTAATGCGCTGAACCTATGGTACATGGTGTCTATTGCTCCCACGCTGATGTTTAGGTCATGCTACCCGAGTACATGCCCTTGCAGCAGATGGACATTTGATCCGTCTCTTGCAAACTTGGCCACATGTCTACCTTGTCGACTGACTGCGTTATACAGCCGGGGTGTGGTCATCGGATCTACCAACCGCATTCGCTGTCGTCATCAACGGCTGCGAGCGCCCTGCCCTTTCTCCCTCACCCTCCTTCTCATCTCTCCGTCAGCACAGCGCTTCGGCATTCTCTTGCGACAGTGCCAGCTACAAGTCCACTGCCGGACTAGCGTGCCCCTGCCTTATCTGCAATGCCGTCCTACTGGCTGATTTCGGTGCCCGCCACCGACCGGAAAGACGCTGCCTGGCATAAGCTGCGCCAGGCTGTGGCGGAAGAGCCAGCCGACCATGCGGAAATATGCGGCCTAGCTGTGCCACCTTTCAAGGTACATTTAATGTGGGCCACGTACTCTCATACGTAGCCGTCGGACGTGCGTTAGAGCGGTGCGCTGATGCTGGCGTGAAATGCGAGTGTAGACGGGCACCCTGGACGGGCTCATGTCGCTGTCCAACGACCTGGTCAAGCACGACCAGGCAACGGAGAGTACGGTGAACAAGCTGGCCGAAGCGCTTCGTGCCCTTCTTCAGGGCGACCAGGAGCACCTGCGCTTGCACTTGACCGTCAATGACAGTGCGTGCACGCACACACGATGCACTGGGCGTTGTTGCTGTATCTCACGCTACTACATGCGACCGCTTGTTGCGCTGCTGCAGAGTCTGTCGACCACTACATCAAGTCATTCCAGTGGAACAATACAAAGTACCGTCCGGATCGCCCTCTCCGTGAGATTGTTGCCATGATTGCCGAGGTTTGTACGTTGGAGCGGTCGAGGGCAGACGCCAGCTATTGACGTGTAGTCTGCAGGAGGTGGGCAAGATCGATGCAACGATGAAGGCTAAAATAACGCAGTACAACAATGTGAAGAGCAGCGTGCAGAACTTGGAGCGCAAACAAACGTAGGCTATAGCATAGCTAGTTTGCGGCTTCGGACTTTGACATGCCTGTACAACTTACGCACATCTACTCACGCGCGAATAGGGGCAACTTTGCAGTACGCAATCTGGCCGGCATAGTGGACAGGGAGCACTGTATCATGGACTCGGAGTATCTCCAAACGATGTTTGTGGCCGTTCCTCGGTAGGCGATCGTTGGTCTGATTCTGTCCGTATACGCTCACTAACAGATACCCAACGCTGTTTTCACAGTAACCTGTACAAAGAATGGAAGCAAAAGTACGAGACGCTTGCGCAAATGGTGGTGCCGCGCTCCTCAGTGTATGTCTTATGCTGTGCGCGTACTGCCAGCCACCTTTGCTGATGACTTTGGGCCTGCATGTCTAGCCTGATTGCCGAAGACAACGAGTATGGGCTGTTTAGCGTTGCAGTGTTCAAGCGCGTGGCAGACGAGTTTGCCAGCAAGTGTCGCGAGGAAAAGTAAGCGACTGCATGGCTCCTAGACCAAGTTGGCACGGTTGCTAACCCGCGAAACTACCAAATTCACCAGGTTTATTGTCCGCGAGTTTACGTATGATGAGACACGACTGCAGCGTGACCGCCAGGAGCTGGCCGAGTTGGAAGCCACGCAACAGAGCATGCACGTAAGTCCGGCAGGATCGGATCTGTGTTGTGCTCATGGCGCGGTTTGTTTACGCGACTCGTTTGTATGCCACAGGAAGCTCAGCTGGGCTGGTGCAGTACCAGCTTTGGGGTAGTGTTTGCTGCCTGGGTGCACATCAAGGTGGTACGCGTGTTTGTCGAATCCGTGCTGCGCTACGGACTGCCGCCCGAGTACCTGACGGGCACCATTAAGGTGAGTGTATGTAGGCCGTAGTTCTAATCTGAGCTGCAGGCTGACATGGCGTTGCTGGGCGGCTGTTGTAGCCGCATGATAAGTTTGTGGAAAAGACGGCCCAGACGCTAGAAAAATTGTACGCAAACTTGGGCGGAAAGCACAGCCGAGATCTGCCAGCCGGCAGCGGCGACCTGGAGGACATTCAGCATCTCAGTCTGTACGATAGAGAGTACCGGCCCTACGTGTGCTTTTCGATAGATTGGAATGTTTCTGGCGCCGTCTAGTACAGCACACATACACGCCCCTTCTGCTGTGCCAGCCGCCATTTCCTGCCAGCAGCACTTTCCAGCCAGTGGCACAGCTGTAGTCCACACTCTGCAAAGTTTGGCGCACGTTTGTCTGTGTGTTTATGTAAATGAATGTGCCTGTGGATGCCCGATGCACGCACGTATTCGAGCTTGTTATGGTAGTCTCTGCAGCGGAGCTGTGTTGGCACGAACGGTACGCGAGCGAAACATGTCACTTAGGTCCTGCTTGCGCGATCTGGATGTCGTTCCAGCAACTGTATTGTGTGTTGCTTGTTCCATACCAGCCATAATGCTGGTGTAGGTAGATGCCGGTGTGGACGGCGTCGACGGCGCGCCGCCCATGGAAAGGCTGCTGGCGATATTCCAAGACATGCCAATCGGATGGCTTTGCACTTCGCCCTTTGGCGCCATACGCAGCAGTTCTGCAACTAGCGTTTCCAGCTGAAGGTCCCGGCCCTTTTCCGGCGGGAGCGTATCAAGGCCGCGGCGGGCCTCCGACACCTTGGCATCCACTGCGCCAACCTGTTCACGTTGCTGCGCACACAGTATGAGTTGGCGCACTGCGGGCAAAGAGTAGGGCTGGCATGCTTACCCGGTCCATATACCTGTCCAGCAGCATCGCCCACTTATCGCCAAACATGCCGAGCGCACGCGATCGCGTTCGCTGTAGAAAAACGACCATGTCAATGAACCCTTTCCAGAGAGCACCGAAATTCTAAAAGCAGCGCGTAAGCGTGCGAGTAGCCGACGTTCAAATCGCGCGCCACTTACTGCCGACCGCTGTATGATGGGATTAAATGTCAAGGCCAGCTGCTCCATCAGCACCGGCCATACCTTCTGCCACAGACGCTCCTCACTTGCCGCTGCTCGCACCCCGTCGTCTGCAGTAGACCCTTCGCTAGCTATGATGGCGTGATACGCCAACGACACGGCCTTTAGGCACAAAAATCCAAGCTGATGCATCTCCTGTGTATCGCGCGCTGCCCTTCCCGAAAATGCATGCACAATCACTGGGCTGATGTGATCTGCGCCAAACAATGCGCGGTAGAGCGCAGATGCATCCAGCGTCAGTGCTGCAACGCACAGCCAAATGAGAAGACGTAGCGCTCCAGATGCATCCTCCTACGACACACTGCCGTTAGAGAAAGGCGAGCGTTGTTGCGGCCAAGGGTAGCGTACCTTTTCGACAAGCAGATCAGAAATGTGTAGAGACCGGCACTCAATGCATGCTGCCAGAAAATGCACAGCAGCCATACAGACGCGCTCTTCGCCTGGCCGAGATAGCATTGGCCGCTGCATATAGTTGATGCACTCTCTCGATGCGCTGGAGATTAGTGACTCGGGAAACACCCGTTTGTAACGCCCGTCTAAAGTTTTGCCCGCTCCTTGGCGTACATCCACACAGATAAGCTACGCGCCGATGCACACGAAAATGAGCCGAGATACGCAATTACACAGTGCAGCGCTATAGCCTACCTCGAGGCAGTTGGCTGCCGTAGATGGTGACATGGCGTTGCGGCCGTCCAACCGAGCCACCAGCTCCGCGACCAACGCGCGTGCCAGTGGGCTTCTTTGTTCATTCCTTTGCTCAGGCGATGCAGCTGCCTCAAAAGTAATCTCGTTACCAGACTGAATCACCTTGAGCGCTGCCTCGCGCGTCACTTCAAATCGCTGGAGCGTGTGCCGGAAGAAAGCTATGCTTGCGCTAATCAATGTCTGGAAATAGGCGAGTCGTGCACCGGACATCAGCCGTCATGAGAAAGCCGGCTGTTGCGTTGCACCTACGCTATAGTGACCCGGATGTTCTCGAAGCATGATGGCCATAATTGCTAGCACCGGCCGAGTATCCAAGTCAGCTTCGTCCCAGTGGGCGGTATGCCGAGAAAGGCGTCCAAGGAAATCAGCAAACTCTGCAGATGAGCGTTAGCAACACCGTAGCAAGCGTGCTCGAGTACAATTACAGCACGATATGTCGTACCAACGACCAGCGAGCTGCTTAACGGTAGCGGATACGTGATGGAAAGGTAGCGATGAAGATTGAAAAAAACACCCGAAAGGCCAGGCTTATCCAGACTTCGCAGAGAGAAAGCTCTTGTAAGCACGTCATAGACAGGCTGCTCACGCAAATTAATGCTGGTATCAAAGCCGTCCGGTGGGTGTCGCTCGATATCCGTGATGACCGCTTTGAGAACAAACACCATATCCATCTCATGCTGCAGATCTTCTACATCAATCCCACGCACCGGAGACGGCGAATTCTGTGCATACATCGGTTTTCAGATAAGGATAGGTGCCGATATATCCAGACGACATTTGCCTTACCTTGCATATAAGCAAAAAGATTCCACTTTCGCAAAATTTGCACACCGTCTGCGCAAGAAAATTACGTGTCTTACTGAATAAAACAGTGCGCGGATGGTCACGCAGCTCCGTGAGCAGTGAACCTGCGGCGTAAATGACGCGCCATAGCGTTGCAGCGATAATGGTCGGTGCTTGCTGCAACAAAAATGTCCACGCTGACAGGATAAGAATTTTGTTGTCGGCGGATATGTCCCTAGTCAGTATCGCTGCCAGCCGCTTGACAGCAAGGATGATGCTTTCGGTTTGCGATTCGTCTCGTGTGTAATACTAATGGATGCAGCCAGAAAACATGAGCAAAGAAAAGTGGCCAAGCCATTTTGCTTGCTACGCACCTTGCACGTCACTACGACAAACGACTCGATCCAGCAGCGGAGCATACCATCGTCAAACAACGTCAAATCAGCGTTTGACGTAAGTGCCTTGAGCAGCACGCCCACAAAACAGGCTCCCAGCACCAGATTCTCATCGGCTACCCAGTCTTCAGCAGGACGCGATGCGGCGGAAAGCGGGTCGCGCAGAATCTGGTATATATCCAGCACGCGATTCATGCCAGACATGCCGGCATGCACGATAGCGCGCTGGCGCATGTTGCTTGGATCAAACTCGAGCTGATCAAACTGAACCTCTTGGCGAACTCGGCGCACAAAGCAGCTTGTAAAGCCCATTTGCAGCACAATGAGATACTTGAGTGTGCATAGCTCAGTTGCTGAGATAGGTACATGCTGGCCGAGCATGCGAAACGCTAGCACTACCAAGTGAACCTAGGTGCACAAATGAATGGTGGTTCCTGGCAGCCAACGACACAGCATGCCTGCTTACCGTAAGATTATCCTCGGCAGAAGGCGCCCACTCTGTCTGGTCTAGCGTGCCAAAAGATATGCTACCGGTCTTCCTGTGCGTTGCATGTGCATCCTGTGAGAGAGCCAGCGATCAGAAAAGGCTGTAATGGGCGTGCACTCGTTTGCATACGTACTATGTTGATGGGTGCAATGGTGCGTCCGAGGCCATCCAGCAGAATAGACCAGCTCAGTACTAGAAATTAGCAAAAGGCACGTCAGTGGCTGTGTGTGGTGTACGCTTGTGCTGGTCGTGTGCACGCCACCTTTCCATCCTGGGTATGTGTTGCTAGTCTTTATCATCAGCTGGCAGAGTCGACTTTGACCCGCTTCGTCTGAATCCGAAAAGTGTGCACCCCAGAGCCGAAACATGCGCTCGCGCTGGTCGTCTCGCAGCGATTCCAGCAGTGTCTTGACCTTTATGGCCACTCGCACCTATAGCGGGATTGTGAGCTCGTTGGCCACGCATAACGTATCTAGCGGGTCAAACGATACTAACTTCCTTGTCCCATAGGCACTCCATGACACACGAAAACACCGAGCCAAGCAGCGGCAGACAGTTCTCGCTTTTGAAAATGTCATCCGTAAGCTTTGCAAACATGCCAAAAGCGCAGTCTACTGCGTTGAAGCTGCGGGCGGGCGGGTTAGTGTTTAACTGAATAGCAATCGATATTCTTGCGGCTACAGTGTGCTTACCGGCGTTGAAGGTCTTCGCCAAACTCCTGCTTGACAAACTCGCCAAAGTACTCCTTCTCGGCGTTTATCAACTCCAAAAACACGGGAAGGACAAATGCAGCCGAATTTGCCTGGTACGACTGCATTGCTGCCCAGACGCTGCGTTGGTGCGTAATGCAAGAGAACCCGATCAGCTGGGATACACGTCGCTTTTGCCAATTCGGCAGCATCCTACCGTGGCAAAAGCTTTGGCTGGATGCTTAAAATGAATGTTTTCATAAGAGCTACGCGACGGCCATATCTCCGTAGCGCATCGACGGTGTGTATGGTCTTGAACTCGCTGTCCAGCATTGTCAGGTGCAAAAAGTCCAGCAGCGGCTGCACGATGGGTGAGCGATCGGTCAGCTGGATGGAGCTCGCGGTCTTTGTCTTATGATGGGACGGCAATCTAAATGTCGTAGATATTTGCAGTGAGCCACAGTCGTCCTCCAACGAGCAATTTGCTGCCCGTACGCACCCGTTCTTTTCCACGTCATGCGGCAATAGACCCAGCTCATCGATCTCTGGAGCGTTGCACCCACATGCGCAGAGAAACAGAGCAAGCAAGCCGTTGAAAAGCGCCTGGTCACTAGTAGCGGTCGTAAGCAGCTACCGTTAGACACATCCAGCTACTATTGCCGAGTCTGCATCCGCTACTTACACTGCAGTTTTGGTAGCATATTTTTCGTTGACTGTGCGCAGGTGCGCTACTTGACTACCGTGCAGCAGAACAATGAATCGTGGAAGCACAGTGTACTCTAGCGTCTCGGAATCCTTTGCAGGCACAAGTAGCTTTTTCCACAGGAGAAGTACGCAACAAAGCGCGGCATGCGGACTAAGCACCGGCTGATTTTCCAGAATGTTTGCCAGCCACTCTAAAGTGCTGCATGATATCTCAATACTGCATGCGGTGTTTGCGTCAGTCAAGCATTTGTAGCACATGTGCATGCTAGACTCACCCCGCCATCTGCAGGTATACAAGCCGGAGAATAACCTGCTCTGTCTTGGCCAGCATAAGCGGCGTGTCGACATCGTGGAGTGACAGATATTCTGGTAGGCCTCCGGCGCTTAGCATGTGTGGATTGCTCATGCGCTGGTAGCGCCCAGCACCAAACGCCTTCTGCACCGCTGGAATCGGTACAGCTGCAATCACCTGCGTCTGCAATTGCACATAATACGAGTCTCAGCCAACAAAGTAGCAACTGCAAGAACAGCGCTACTTGCCATGAATTCATCGCGCTGAAGATTTGTCTCGGCAATGTTTCGGTCGGTCCAGATGGAGAACACGTCGTTGAATACATCAAACAGCATGCCAAAGAAGCGGAGACGCAGGATCACATCCAGTCTTCCACCTAAACGCGCGACAGCCGCCGCGCGATCATCCTCATCCTCATCCTACAAAGTAGCCACCATGTCAATTGGTCAGCCCAGTTGCCAGTATCGCATTTCTACCATGTAGATTACCTGCACTTGAAGAGCCTCGTCCGTGGCATCGCACCATTCAGCAACACACTCGTTCACAAGAGTGCAAAACCGTGCACAATCCAGCGTGTAGATGCTTCTCATCCACCCCACGGCGTATTTATCGGCAAGCTTCCTCCGTGCCTGAACGTACGCATTGGCGCCGATCGTCTCATCAATAATCTCATCCAATAGACCGACAGCCTGACGATGGCCAAGTGTGGTGTAGGTACTGTGTAGCTGCTCCAGCCTTGATGCCTCGCCGCATGTCCACGCAATGACAGAACGCATCAGCATGCGTACATGATGGCAGGACAAATCGTTGACGGTACAGCGCCGAACTAGTAGCAGCAGGCCTACTTCGTTAAGTGACAAGTTAATGTCGGCTAAACAGCTCTCCACAGCGTAAACGAGTGCGTCTGCAGATAAGGTAGGCTCTTCTACAAACGGTAGAGGAAAGCAGTAGATGACTTCGCTGCTGGTGCGGGAACCCGTGTGGCGCGCTCCCTTCACAGTATGGCGGCCCAGTAGTCCGGCTCCCACCATAGCACCGACAATGTATTGCGAGGATGCGGGCGTGGCTCCAATTAGCGTGCCGATATATGCGGTCAGCCAGTCACTGTCTACCAGTAGGCAGTCGAGATCCAGCTTCGAAAACAGCCCAGCAGCCATATAGTTGCGACGGGCCTCGGTCACGACATTCTGGCACATTTGCACCAAGCTGGCAAAGTCAAATAGCTGCTCTTGCAAGGACGCATTTTCGCCCTCCTGCAGACGGCGTTGCTGGCAAAGAGTAAGCTGCTCGATGGATGCATCCATTGTGGCTAGCAGCTGGTCCGCTGCTTTGGGTGTATCCAGCTCCAGACAGTGTTTCTCGAATCCAGCTTGCGCCATGTTACGCTGCAGCAGTAGCTGGCTTTGGAGTAGGAATGCGTCGTTTTGACCAAGCTGACATTCATCTCCGCAAATGTGCAACAAATGGCTGCACTCTTGAGTAAAGTTGGACAGCAACGCTTCCGAGTCGGCGCTAAAGGAGCGATGGTCGAGCGGCACGTCACATTGGGCGCGCGACGGCATGCTATTGCGACAGCCATGATGGGCAAAGCGCCCGCAATGCCGGCAGCGCACACCCTGGCGAGATGTGCCCCAGAGTGGTCGCGCACAGCAGGCACACAGCACAAGTGCAAACAGGTGGCATGCCTCCCAGTCGTGCTCTCCATCACTGGCGGTGCGTTGAGCTTGAACTGCAAATGTCGACCCGGTTGTCTCCGCAGCACACCAGCTAGGCTTGGCCTGCCGATGCACACCACGTGCCGTTGTGTACTGGTAGCGCTGCTGGCTGGCATGGAGCGTTTCAATACAGCCAATATGCACGGCAGCATGGCATCCGCCGCACCATGCGGCCATCTGGTCTAGTTTCAGTTTGCACACCGCACACATGCCAGTGTCTCCGGCGCTGTTCAGTTTTGGCGCGTAGCGATGATGCATCACCACCGGGTCCGCCGTGCGGTCCAGCATGCGTGTTACGCACTGATGCCCAACGGCAGCAGGCCACCAGCGATGCAGAAGACAAAGTGCATTCTGCGCTGCGGTTGCATCGCCATCTGCTACCACACGGAGAAGTGCCTGCGGCATTCCAGGCCAGACGCGTGCCATTAGACCAAGAAGATACTGACAGCGTTGTATAATAGTCGACGGACCAGTGCGCGTGTCGGCAAACATATCCTCAGCATGTGCCAGCAGGGCCAGCAGCACGGGATGGAAGAGTGAATGGGTGTAGTCATGCATCAGCGCTGCACTTAGCAGACCCTGCGACATGCCCTGGGGGAAACCAGGCGGCGGTGGCGTTTCTTGCAAATTGGACACATCATCTGCACTACTTGTCTGAATACCAGCCGCGCTGTTGAGCGACGTGTGCGCAGCTGGTTCGGTAGATGTTGCGTCTCGAAAGGCCAAGCTACCCAGCTCTCCTACCACTATAATGCAGGCAAGTCGGCAATGTGTAAATGGTTAGTCGAGCTAGACAGTCAACCTGTAGCTTGGTATGACATACATTCTTTTGCGTAGAGTTGTGCTTCTTCCGACGCATCTTGGATGGCGCCTTCGAGCAGATCAAGTAAGCGTTCACAGGCCATATCCTGAAACAGAGAGATTGCCGGCAGAATAGCCTCCAGCGCACCAGGTGCATCACGCTCCACTAGCTCGCGCGCAATCTCCACCGCCACAGTCTGAAGATGCCAGCGATGATCATCACCCGTGGTTACCACACCGCTGGCACCGGTGCTGGCCTGTTTCTCGACTGCAGGCATCGACATTGGGTAGAGACACTCGCCAACTACCAAGCCTTCCAGCACGCGCACCGTCTCTTGCAGCACATCAGCCTGTGTGTCGTGCAGCGATAGTTCGGCGGATACAGAGGTATCTGCGGACAGAAAGCTGAAGCGCGGTGCCAGTGATGGCCGGCGTTGCTGCCAGCTCTGCCCGTTCTCCGCTAGCAATGGCCCCGCAGGTGATGTCGCACTCGGTGGCGGCAGGAGCATTGCGCTGGGCAACCGTGGCGATCCGCCGCCCTGCGCGCCAGACTGTCGAGATGGCAGTCCTTGAGACCTGGATGCAGCGGCATGTCAGCCGACTGTGCGCATCTTGCGCGTCCTATAGCGCACACCTTACCAGCGTTCTTCGCCGCCTTCGCTGACGTGCAGGTCGCTTGCTTTAAGTAGGTCGCGCAGGCGCACAGCACACTGTGCCACTTCGGCCAAGCCTTTAGGCGCAGTTTGTGCGGGTGCGCCACGACGGGAGCCAGCAGGCCGCTGCTGTGCACTGAACGCAAACAGCTCAGGCGGCGGCGCGTTTGGTGGCAGTGGCGCAGCCCGCGTAAGCATCAGCCGCACCAGGTCGGCCAGCTCCCCGCGCCCCGAAGGTTCAAGCTGGGACCGGCGTTTGCGCGAGCGAAAGGCCGTGCTTGACAAGCGAATGCGAATGCGTGAGGCGCGCTTCAGCCGACGTCCCGGCCGAAAACCGGGCGTGCTCTTGTCGTCGCCAGCTGCCATACTGTCGGCTGCCTGTATACACTCTGCCGAGCGTACCTTACTGACGGCAGCTGCCGATGAAATAGGTACCAAGGTGGATGAGCAAGCGGTGCGTCGGGGTAATAATGCGCAGTGAGCAAAAGCGTAAATTCACTTTAGCACTACATCTGCACTTGTTCACCGGTATGCATGCACAGTGTATTTCGCATAGCACACACTACAGTCGCACGAGCAGGCCAACCACGACTGCCTCCTGGCCATATTGCGCTTTTAAGAAAGGTGGTTGCCTAGGCCGCAGTCGGCTTTTCGCTCATCCGGTCGAGAATGTCCTCGATCTTGCCAATGTTGCGTACAAACCAGTCGCCATAGCGGCGACCCACCTTGTGCTCTGCCACCTGAATCGAGTCCTGCTTGATGCAAAAGTCGACGTCCGACACAGAGACGCGAGTGCCCGAGACGAGCGGGCCCTCGACCCAGCGCGTCTGGCGGCTGCACACCTTGAGCACCATCAGCTGTGTGCACAGCTCCTCCGGCGTCACCTCCAGGAACGAGGCCAGCTTCTCCACCGACAGCGTCGTGCACAGCTTCAGATAGGAGCGCACCTTGGCGGACACAAGATGGTGGCGGATCTGGCCCAGGAAGATCTTGCACTGGTGTGCCATCGGCGGCTCCACAACGCGGTGGTCGCGCTTCTCCTTCCCCTCGCTCTCCT
>KZ992947.1:0-11596 GCA_003614735.1 Thamnocephalis sphaerospora | reverse complement strand
AGGCATCGGCCCTTTTACATTCGTGCATCATAGGATCTTGGGTGCCAGCTAGGCCAAAACACAACTTACTTTCAGGGAAAAGAAAGGGGACGAGGCAAGGACGCACAGTAAACTGCACTTTGCGTAGTTATCAGACAAACGATATCTTCATTACGAGTCTGTTCCAAAAGTTATGCGTACAGCAAAATGGACAGAACGGAGTTCAATGCAGCACAATCGTCAAGTGTAAGACATAGAAGCGCCAGAAAGGCGCACGCAAAAATGACCTAGAGTCGTGAAGCATCGCCATCGACGCCTAGAGAATCATACCAGCAATGCAGGCCGTCATAAAGGTCGACATCGTACCCGAAACCATGGCCGACACCGCAAGGCGAGCCAGATCCCGCTTGCGCGTCGGAGCCATGGCGCCAATGCAGCCAATCTGGATACCGATCGAGGCAAAGTTGGCAAAGCCGCAGAGCGCATAGGTAGCGAGCAGCTGACCACGCAGCGTCATCGTCATCGCCTTCTTCATGGCAGAGAGACCCAGGTAGGCGACAAACTCGTTGACGAACATCTTGCTGGCCATCAGATTGGCGACGCTGAGCACATCGGCAGTCGGGATGCCAATGATCCAGGCGAACGGCACAAAGATGTACTTGGTAATGGCGATCAGCGTGAGGCCATCAATGCCGACAAAGCTGCCGAACCAGGTCAAGAGCGCATCCACTAGCGCCAGCAGCGAGATGATAGCCAACAGCGTACCGGCGATGAGCATAATCAGGTGGACACCCTGAGCTGCGCCGTTGGCGGCAGCGTGAAGTGCGTTCGACTCGCGGTCCTCGTCCTTGGGAATGATGATGCGGCCCTTGGACAGCGACTGTTGCTTCTCCGGATAGCGAAGCTTAGAGACGGCCAGCGAGCATGGCGTGGACATGACACAAGCGGTAAGCAGCGCCTGTGGCTCAATACCCAGAGAGATGAAGGCAATCAGCACCGAACCGGCAATGGTGGCAAAGCCAGAGCACATGGTGGAGTGAATTTCGGAGCGGGTCATGTCCTTGATGAACGGCTTGACCAGCAGCGCAGACTCGCCCTGACCGACAAACGGCGACGCAGCCGCGACGACCGACTCGGCACCGCTCGTGTCCATGAGGCGCACCATGAGCCAGGCAAACTTCTTGACGATCCACTGCATGCCACCCAGGTAGTAGACAATCTGGATGAACGACGCAAAGAAGAGCACACCAGGCAGCACGCTGACGGCAAACGTGTTGGCATTTGCGGTCTCCTCGCCCAGCACAAAGGCAGCACCGCGCTTGCTAAAGTCGAGGAACGAGCTGGCCATTTCAGAGATCCAGTGGAAGATTTCGTAGCCAGCGGTGGTCTTGAGGATAAACACGCCCAGGATGAACTGCATCGAAACGCCCACAAGCACAATGCGCCACTTGACAGCCTTGCGATCGTTGGAGGTGATCCAGAGACCGCCAATAATGATGATCAGGCCAAAGAAGGAAACGAGGCGCTCCAGCCGCGTTCCGCTCTCAGACTCTGGGGCAGCCAGAGCGGTGGTGAGCATAACAGCGAGCGGAACAAAGAAGCCGATGCCGTAGCGGACGCGACGGTTGATGCGGAACCACGGGCGCTCAATGGCGCAACGCCATCCGTAGCCGACGGGACGTGTGATGTGGCTGGTCGAAACGTGCTTGAAAAACATCTTGCCGGTGATGAAAACGTAGAGCAGCGTGAGTGCCACCCAGCCATTGCTCGGATTGAGCACGACGGCCGAGACAAAATAGGCGGTGATCAGACTCCAGATGAGCAGGTGAGCCCAGACGCGATAGCGCTGGTACAGCTGTCCGAGACGCGACGGACCTTCAGGCTCTTCGTCGTCGTCGTCAGCGGGAGAACGGGTAAACGATCCGCTGCGCGTAGAGTTGCCATCGGCGGCCCTCTTTTCGCTGGGCATGCCAGTTGAGGCGTTGTACGCGGGGAGCTCGGTGGCCGGCGATGGCTGGTATCCTTCACTGGCAGCGACCTCGGCCATGTTGGTGTCTTTGGCGGTGGCGGTGGTAGTTGGATTAGACATGGTGGCTCAAAAGTGGTTGCAAACGCAACTTGAAGCAGCGCGGACGACGATGGTGATGGCGACGGTGCACGGTATTAGAGCAGAGGCATAAGCGCGCAGGATGCGGCGGTGGGTCGTTAGCGTGGTTGTCTAGGGCGCTGGCGATAGCGAAATGGGCGAGTGGGTAAACGTTAAAAGGGAGAGACCCCGGATAACTGGTTCGTAACAGCCGGCCGAGAGGGTGCCTCACGAGAGTGGGCAGCCAAGCAGGCGTGCGTGTGGTCACGCGCAATGGAAAAGTGGAAGGAGGTAGCGGTAAGGAGCAACATGCGAGGCGACCAGCGCGGCGTGCAGCGCAATTAAAGCAAACGGCCTGTGGAAGGCGTCGCCGACTCCGCCAACAGGAATAGCGCTGCAGTGTGACGGCGACAGCGCCGACGCGGACAAAGATGGCGTACTCGTGCATTCGTGCACCACTGAAAGGCGTACTGTAGCCGCGTGTAGCCGCCGAAACGCCTGCCCGAGAGGCCGCAAAAGCAGCGCGCCACCAGACCGTCTCTTGCCGCTGCCGCCTTTCTTGGCCGTGCTCACTGGCGTGCGCACGCGGTCTTCCCCGAGCCATCGAGGCGGATATGCTGCCGCGCTCAGCCAGACGCTCAGCAAAAAGGGTGGCACACGTGCACCAGAAACAAGCGCATCAGCGATGTAAAGCGACAAAACGGGCACTGGGCCACTTTGAGCGCAGTTACAATTTGCGAGCGCATGTTACACGGAGCGGCCAATCATAGAAGGTAACGCATGTTTGCATCATGGACATGGTGTGCATTACACTCGTGAAGCACCATGGACGTGGACATGGCCGCTCTGGGCGACGACACGCCTAGGTGTGTGCGCACGTAGATACGCATGCCATCTTGCCGTTCTAAACGTCAAAGCTGCAGCAGGCGCGAGCCAAGACGGTGCCAGCACAGGCTGCATTGGCAACTGGTCATCGCTATATGCTGGCTCCGGAGAATAGCCGCCACAAACGAGCAGCGTCCCATGAGGCAGGTGGCAGGTATGGTAGGCGCACGCACTATGCCACGCGATGCAAACGCATCAGGGCGCACATGTTGCAGCGGCCACGGCACCATTGGAGAGCAGCAGAAACGGTGTGTTAAGCACGTCGCGTCGTCTGCTTTTGGTCAACGCGGGAAAGTGTAGGCCCGCGCATATATCGCGGCCAGTGCAGCATGCGCGCGCGATTGGCTTGACGCTGGCGCAGAAGCAGATGGCAAGTGACTGCTCGCCTTGGTAGCCAGCATGCAGGTCAGCAGTAAGACGGCAGCGTTCAAGGTGGACCTACAGCCCAGCTCGACCACAAGGCAAGCTGGCTGCTTATGGACGGCTAGCGCGGGTAGCGCGTAACAAAACGGTCATGTACGCCAAACGCTTCCTAAAGCTGACGTCAGGCCTGTAAGCCATATTTTCACTCACCGACTGTCGCGTCAACAGCTTGCATTTGCCTGTCAAACACCAGGCCGTCTGCTGGGGCGAGCGGCCATGCTGACTGTTTTTTCAGCTGTGAACGGTGCCATGCTAGCGACTGCTGTATCATGCGCCACAACGCCGATGGTACAGCGCTTGGCAGCGTAAGGCGAAATGATCGTTTATTCGCACGATAAACGTTTGCTCTATCAATGCTGCAGCCATTGGCGGCCTCGTATTTCGCCGACACGCGCCGTCTGGTACTACGACTATCGGCCCTAGACGGCATCTCATGATACAGCCATAGGCCTTACAACCCCCAGGCCATGGGCGTGAGATAGGCACGGTGCTACCACCGCCCAGGGTGCCCCTTGTCGACAGCTTACTGCCCAGCAAGCATCAGACTGCGTTCCAGTGTGTTCAACTGCCGACGGCCCTCGGAAAGCAGCGTCTTGATGACATCCTATGCGGCAGCATTAGCGACATGGTCCATTGGCCGCCAGCAACGGCCGGCTCACCTGTCCAGATGCCGTGCGATGTTGCTTAAATTCATGACGCACCCAATCTAGCAGCTCATTGCGATCGTGAGGTGTCAAGTTGCCTGGGCCAGTACGCGCAGCGTTAACACCCAAAGAACAGAACAGTAATAGCCAGTGCACGCTCGTGCATTGCCACCTACTTCGTCGAATCACGCACTGGTAGCGCCGGTACAGTTGGAGTACCTGGGCCCGCAAAACAAACTGACGTGGTCGCGTCAGCCAGGATTCCGCATCATAACGCGCCTTGACGCTTGCTCACATCCGACAGTGCTAGCCCGTCCTGCGGGAGCGCGTGCTGGCTAGACGCACCACTACTAAGCGGCCGACCAGACATGGGCCACGCCAATGGATGTTCCAATCGCAGGTGCCCTCGCGGCAGTTGGCACGTTTGTAGCACGCGTCGCTGCAGTCCAGCCGCAACTGCAGCAACGTGGCGATCGGCCCTGAGCAACAACATGCTGGCAGAAAGACAAAGAGCAGACAATGTAGAATTTGACAGCCGCTTGTTGTGTCAACCTTTGCAAGCGTCACCTTTGACCTGCTGACGCACACACCCGCCTCACCGTCACTCCCTCTCGCTCGCTCATCCTGACCACCTCACCTCTACCCTGCACTGCTCTTACTGCCTCGCACCATCTACCCTCTTTTGTGTATCTCTGTTCAGCATGGCTGCAACTCTGCAACCGCTTGCAAATGAAACCAGCAGTGTGCTCGGGCTGCTGCAGGAATGCGAAAACGTAGAGGCGCAGGTATATGCTCACTAGCCAGACAGCGCCCAGCCAACGTCGCGTAAGCTAATCTAGCCGAGATTCCGCCTATACCGCAGTATCCCTCGCTGGAAATGCTGCCACCCTCTGAGCGCGCGCAGCTCAACGCCATTACCCTAGCTTGCTTGATTGCACTGGGTCGCGTGTAAGCTATGGGAGCATAATAGCGGCCACGGCGCATGGCCAGGCTAACCGTAGTGCGATGACTGGGCTAGTTCGGAGGCGCGGCTGCTGTGGTCTTCGCTGCAAGGACAAACGGCAAAGAGCGAGCTTGGCGCACTATGGGCACTGGCACGCGCTGTAGCGGCTGGCAGCGGTGCGCGCGACGCAGTCTATCGCGCTGCAGCGGCGCACTCATGGACTCCGGTGGTTGCTTCGGTGGTGGCACGTCTTGTCGGTGCGTATGGAGCTTCCAGCAGCATAGCGCGGTAACAGTCGGCTAACGAGTGTGTACGCAAAGATGACACACGCCGCGCGGCGCTGGTGACGCTTGGCAACGCCTACGAAGAGCTGCCTAGTGCCGTGGCTGCCACACAGCTGGGTCTTTCGGAACCACAGGCTGTGCAAGGTAGATGCATGATGATATGAACGCATACGTAGATCTGCATTGACATGCTTACGACGATCGATGGTGCTACTGCAGCGCTGACTCAGGCCGGCTGGACAAAAGGTGCCGCGGCTGGCGTATTCAATCGGCCGTCTGCCAAAAAGTGTACGTGATTTGCCTTCTAGCGCCGCCGCGCTCATTACTGATGCCGTTTGTCTGCAGCGCTCAACACGATCCAGGACCCACAGGCGCTGTTTACCGAGCACATTCTGCATTTGGAGAAGTTTTAGGCGCATGTATGCATCCATCACAGTCTGCTCGACATACCCACGTGCTTTTGGCAGGGCATTCATGCATTCGCACAAGTGCGTGTAGGTGTGTGAATGCAATGTGCCTGCTTAGCTGTATAGTGTGCTATAAAAGCCCGATAGTGGCCCTGTGCTTCTGAGTCACTGTGCTGCGCTCCGTTACCATCCGCCGTTTATCCGTGATTCCGTCTATCGCCGTCATCACCGCACCGCGTTAAATACCGTGCCTGTCCGCAACACCAAGCGCCGTCTCTGACTGTCGCTCTTACATGGAATTTGCGCTTCTCGCCATCTCACTGCTTCGTCCATACGGTATGCTGGGTCGCATTGTTCACTACGCTGTCGACGCTGTGCTGGTGTCGGCCACGCTGGCCGGTATTCGCCGGTCAACGGGAATCTCGTAAGCACCTGCGCACTACGCTGGACACGCCACGCGCACGCTCATCCACCCGCTGCCACAATTGCCGTGGTCACTCGTTTACCATGGCCCGTGCGTAGATTCAACACGGAGGAGATCAAGAGTGAGGATATGCGCAAATACACGCAAAAGTACCTGGATCTTGGCGAGTTTATTGTGGACCAGAGCGTGGCGTTTATGGGCACATCCAACTACTTCAAGCGTAGCCGCGACTAGACGCATCGGCGCAACGATGGGTTTTCCTTGCGCGTCTGTTACTTGTAAAGAGCATCGATTAGCTAGATGAAAGTGCGCCGTGTGCATGCGCTATTGGAGTGCCGCCACCATGGTCGCTACTGCTTACGTCGGTCGGCGCCAGCGAGTGTCGCGCTTGCACTGTCCAGGCCGTCGATTGTCTGTGTGATGTCACGTGTTGCGCTGGGCAACAGTTACTGGTGCAACGTATGCTGACGCGCAGCGTGCATTTGCACCAGTATGTTTGCATCCTTGTCCGGAAGTCAAAAGGCAAGTACACCGCTTTGGCGTGACACTACAGCCAGTGCTGCATACGATATGCAAGCGCCGCCAGGTCGGTGTGCAGCGCTTGTCTCTGGAGCAGACTGAGACCCTAGTCCCAGGGGCCGACGCTTAAGAGCGTGCAACGCCACCGGGCACCCCCTACGTCATTCCCTATCCCGCACTCCCAGCTAGCTAGCATGTACATACTCTTCTACGATACCGCGTTTCCAGGCTGCTTACCAGCACTGGATGTGTGCCGCGTCTTGGGACATGCAACAGGCACACGAGCAACGGCCGACACGCTGGCTGCTGTGCTGGATGCAGCAGCGCCGGCGAATACACATACGCTGGTGATGCTGCACGGTGCCTATTTTCCAGAAGCAGCGTGGCCATCTATTCTGCGTTTTCTCCAGCGTGGCGGCAACCTGATAGCGGCCGGCGGTCCGGTCTTTTCCCGACCAGTGGCGCAGCGGCAACCCATAGTTTGTGCGGGTGGCGGAAACCGCAACGAGACAGACACAGGCGCGGAACGATGGGTGGTAGCACCACGCACCTGGGCCTACTGCCGAGCGCTGCGTCTTGGGCCGTTTTCTGCCGTAGACTTGGCCGGATGCGAAGGAGAACATCCAGTGCCAAGAAAGGCGGGGGATAAAGATGCATCACCACTTGGTAACCACGCTCTTACACCGACCGAAGAAGCGTCATTCTTACGTGAGCATCTGCATCGTACGACTGGGCAGCCATTCTGGCCGCTTTCACCTGACGACTGCTACTGGGCACCCACACCACAGCTTTCCGAAAGCAAGGTGTACGCTGACGAGGAAGGCAGTACTGGAACAAAGGACACGCTGCTGCTACCGCTGGCACACGTTCATCCAATCGCAGCTGACGGCAGACCCGACAAATCACGCCGCCTGGCCACGCCACTGCTGTTGCTTGACCAGGCAAACGGTACATTCAGCGGTGGTCGATGGCTACTGATGCCATGGCAGCCGGCAGTCCAGCATTCTTCAGCATACGCAACCTTTCTGGATCTGCTTGGCGCATGCTTTCCGCTTGTGAATGCCGGCTACACACAGTCCACACTGCAGTCGGAATTTGCAACCTACATGGAAAACGACAAGGTGGCGCTTCGCCTGGTGGTGTATCGGCCACGCGGTGAAAATGCTCATAACCAACATGGCGATGCTCTTAGTCGCAAAACTGCCGATGTAGCCGTGCACTGGTCGATAGCCATTACAGTGCACGCACCTAATGGTGCACTGTTCCACTCCAAAAAGCTAGAGGTAGCCATAAATCCAGGTGCAACCTACTCGCTGCTCATCGTACCGGGCACTCCTGAGACTCCTGGGCTGTACACGATGACGTTGTATCAGCGCATGTGCAACACTCCAGAAGTGTCCTTGCTGCAATACAACGGATTCTTGGTCCGGTCTGGCCAGCACATTACCGGAAAAGTGCCTCCACTGCGACCCGGACTGCACTTGTTTCATGATAGTTCAAGCTGTCCTGACGATCAATCCACGATGGCGCGTCCTCAGAGACCACGCTACATGTTTGGAACGACGTATATGGACTCACGAGTGCAACGCCACTATTTGCTCGAGCCAAACCCATGGCGCTGGTCCCGGGATATGGCAGAAATGCGTGCGGTTGGCATCAACGTTATTCGCACTGGTCTTTGGTGTGGCTGGAGCGAATGGATGACAAAACGGCGCGAAGCACTACTGCGTGCACTGGACGCCTTTATTTTGATCGCGTGTCAGCACCGTCTCCAGGTAATCTTCAGCGTGTTTGCCTTTACGCCTGCGCCAGCTGGCAAGCATCCGTTCCTGGATCCGAAAAGTATCGTAGCGCAGCAAGCATTTCTTGCGCTACTCTGCTCGCGCTATGCAAAGGTTCCCTCGGTACATTGGGATCTAATCAACGAGCCCAGCTTTGGCGGACCGCAGCGCCTGTGGGATAGTCGAGCACAACCTAATGGCGACGTATACGAAGCAGCGGCGTTTCGAGACTGGCTGCGCCGCCGCTATCATACTCTGGAACGTGTACGAACACGTTGGCGCTGCACCGTTTCGGAGATAGCAAGCTGGAGTGATCTCAAGGTGCCAACTGAGGCCGACTATAGCGATGCTGTGGGCAACACCAACTTTCGTCATATGCTTCGTGCTGCCGACTTTACCCGTGCATCACAGCACTGGTTTCGGGACTGGGCAGCACGTATGGCTACCATTGTTACCGGTCGTTCTCATCGCATTGGTCACATGGTGACAGTTGGCCAAGACGAAGGAGCAGAGAGACCTTTACCGCTGTATCACGCCTCATCGGTCGACTTTACTTGCACGCATCCGTGGTGGAATAATGACGACCTGCTGTGGGATCACTTGATGGCACGCACCCGTGGCAAGCCCGCCGTTGCTGCCGAGGTTGGGATGATGCTTGCACGGGACGTGAGCGGCGACCAGTTGCGCTCAGATAGCGATAACGCGATGCTTTTGGCGCGCAAACTGTACATCGCTCTTTCGGTCGGCGGCGTCATTCAGTGGCTGTGGCACACCAACGCCTACATGGTCAGCGACAACGAGTGTCAGATTGGCCTAGTGCGCTCGGATGGTAGCGAAAAAGCAGAGCTGGGTGTTTTCCGCGAGTTTGGCCGTCTGATGCACGCACTCAAGGATCGCTGGCTGGATGAGGCGCCTGGAATACCATACGGCGGTGACGGTGATAGCATTTGGCTAATGGTACCCGATTCGCAGTGGTTTGCGCGACCAGCACTGACGCGCGGCGCTGTCCGCACGGCTGTGCGTGTGCTCGGATATCGCTTTGGGCTGCTGCCACAGCTGATCACCGAGGAGGAGTTACCGGAACTAGCAGCAATGCGCGCACGCCCACCGCGCCATCTCTTTGCTCCCAGTGTACAGCTGCTTTCGCACGCTGCTTTTGAAGCACTTTTGATGCTGGCACAGCGTGGCACACACATCTGCTTGACGGGTGTATTGCAGCGCGACGAAGACGGATTACTAGTCCAAGATCGCGTGACCCGCTTGTATGCACAGCTGCAGCAAGATGCTACCGCACAAGCTGATGCTAGTGAATGCGATAGCACGTCGAGCAGCTACGAGGATTTAGGCAGCGCGCGGATATTGGAGGCAACCACATTGCAAGCAACGCTGGACGCTATTCAAGATGCTGCTGGAATACCAGCCGAGACAGCAAGCGTGCGCTCAGTAACCCAGTATGAACCGGTGCTTGGTGTGATGGCGCGATTCGGAGGCGAAAAGATGGGCATGGTGCACAAATCAACTAGTCTGCCATTGCTAGCCGGCGCATGTGGACATGCTGGCGGCCGCTTTACTTGGCTCGGCGTTCCAGTCGAGCTAGCGGATGATGCATCGGCCACTGCAGCCTTATACGCCAAAGTGCTAGACACATGTCCTCGCAAGGACAGCGGAATGCTGCTATTTTCACGGCGCTTGCGCGACGGCTGGCTATTTACGGCCATCAACGAGTCTTCTGCTGTGGCAAGCATCCCCTTGCTGGCAACTAAGCCAGGCAATAGTGGCAGCACAGAAGCCAGCATAACGCTTGCAATGCCTCCTGGAGAAGCCGGCGCCGTTGTTGTAGATGACGAGGGCACCAACAGCACATGCAGCGGCATTAGCACTGAGCCGAGCAGCATGGTGACCCATACGTTTGGTCGTGCTCGACTTGCGGGTGCCGGTGAGGGCTGGGAACTAATCGTATAAGCAAGACTGTCGACAAATCGCCACAAAGCATAGCAGGGTTACTTTTGCATTTGCAACCAGCATACTTTTTGGATGAAGCGCAATTGTATCTACAATAAATTCTAGCACAATCATCAATCTGCCAAGAGCAGCGCTTGCGACTATGCGCACTTGTATAGTGCGACAATGGAGAGCCATCTAGCTAGCTTGGTCACCACAAAGCGCAAAACTTTACCATCAACATGAGCACAGTCGCGTAGCTGTTTGAGCCTCGCCGCTGCATACAGGCAAAGTAAAATGCATATTTCTTCTGCTTCGTTTTCCCCTGCGTCACTCTCATGCTTATTCTTGCGTCACATTGATTTCATCGAGCTGCCCGCAACGTGCTGTTTCACTCACGATCTCAGCAGGATTACGTATGCCCAGCAATCGCTAGTGCCAACCTCCTTGACGCAGGCTTGCAACACCGCCTTGCTATGACTCAAGAATAGCAATTTTCCGACGCACTTGCACTGATATTTTATAGTAGCACGATCTCTGCCTGCATATGCAAAATCTGCACTTTTTTATTTACTTGTTCGCCACATTTGTGATTCTGTCACTGACGACGCAGCAATGGAAACCCGTAAAGCAAAAAGCAATGACGTCGCGGCAGTACTGCAGTTGCCCCTGGAGTTGTGGCTAATGCTTATGCCTTACGCCGACGCAGCTGCTCTAGTGCGGTTCTTTATGGCCAGTCGTGACCTATGGTATACACTTGCAAATAGCACGACGCTGTGGCAGACGTTCTACCATGCCACATTTCCCGAGGACTGCTCAGAAAGGTTCTGGCTGGCAACCTATCGCCTACGACTTGCAGAAAGCACTGGCGTGGGAGTTCGACAGGTGCGCATCAACTGGAGACAGGCTTTCGGCGCTCGCACACAGACGGAGCAGAACTGGCGCCTGGGCCGTAGCAAAGAGCGCTCTTGCTTGGTACACGACAGATCTGGGGGCGGTACAAACTGGAGAATAGCCGACTTTTCGCCCAATGCAGTGTTTCTAGAGCGCTATGGATATCACCATGTCGTGTCGGCTACAGCTGTTGGCACGACCGATATACCGTCAAAGATTACATTGACGGCAGGGTTGTCTATATATAGCGAACTTAACTATACTTTTATTGACGGTAGCAGCGCTTTGCTGTCTAAAGAAGCAAGTACAGATGGGCTCATGTATAGCTGGGTATACCATTCGATGGCTAATCCGATCAAACGCTTGGAGACGACCGGCGTTATCCA
>KZ992946.1:0-11624 GCA_003614735.1 Thamnocephalis sphaerospora | reverse complement strand
TTGTCTACGCTCTGAAGCGCCAGGGCCGCACTCTGTACGGCTTTGGCGGCTAAGCATGTTTTGCTGTTGCAGCACTGCTCTTGTCCTTGCTCCTTTGCATTCGCTTTTTGCTTCTGGCGGTCGCCGAGGCCGGCGGCGTACATGCGGTCCGGATAGAAGCGATATCTTTCGGTTGTTCGCCGACCGGCGGTGGTCTGCACTTGTCCCTCTGTATATTACAGTATTAAACACACGCCAGTGTGTGGAAACGGTTAAACATAGCTTGTGGCATGTGGTGTATTTTGGGTGCGGAGCCAATCGCAAAGCGGTAGTGTCCGTATGTGTGTCCCGCGTCAGCGTAAGCCTACTTTGTGTTTACCCCCAAGTCCACTTTCGCTGTACACTAGCATCACCCTGGATTCCTTGCCCATTTAAACATGCCGCCGCCGTCCGAGCGACAGCTTGCATTGGAGGCGACGGTGGCCTTTCGTCTTAAGCAGTACGAGCGTGCGGCAATCTTGCTGCGTGAGCTGAATGCACGACGCAAGGGCGCCGACCCGCTCGTTGCGCATAATCTAGCCGTTGCTGAGTGCTTTCTGCCCTTGCCGCCGGCCGCTACCACCAGCGGCGACAGGCGTGATGACGGCTCGAGCGTAGGTGCGCTACAGTCGTTGGAGCATTGGCAGCGACTCGTGCCGGACAACCAGTGTCCTGCTATGGAGGGTCGCGCAGTGGCCGCATACAATCGGGCGCTCGCGTATTTTTACATGGGCCGACCACGACAGGGCCTCAAAGAGCTGGCTACGCTGGTGGTGCATGCCAAGCAGATGGGTCAAACAGTTGCAATGCATGTTGTACTGCTGGCTGCCGACACGGCGCTACGCACCTGGGAGGTGGGGCTTGCCGAGACCTTTTTAGACCAGGTGAAGCGGGCAGTCGAGACGGCCAATCCTTCCGGGATGCTAAACCCAAAGCTACCCGAGACCGTGCTGCTGGTGACGCGGCTGTTTCGCACGCGTCTACTCCTGGTTCGTGGCAACATTGAGGCAGCTGCCGCCGAGCTGGAGCATGCGCCGTCGCCCGCACCGCCGGCCGGTGACGGAGAAGACGACCAGTGCTATGCCAGTATGATTGCTGCATTCTGGAGCCTACGCGCGCAGGTGGCTGCCGAACAAGGACGCATTGGTGTGGCGCGTGATCTTCTTGACCTGGTAGACCGGCGAAATGACGTTGACCAGGTGATGGATCTCAACGGACATGCGTGCATCAACTTTCTGGAAAGCAAATATCATCTGGCTGGCCTGCTGTTCAAGCAGGCTTCCGCACTGGTTGAAGCACGGGAAAATACATTCCTGTCGACACCACCATCGGATGCGTCGCTTGAGACTGGTGGGTACATGTGTATGGATTCCCGCCAAGGATATTGTCGCTGACGTTGCAGCTGGTGCTACGTGCCGGCTAGCTATT
Organism: Thamnocephalis sphaerospora; assembly: GCA_003614735.1. Classification (NCBI taxonomy): domain Eukaryota; kingdom Fungi; phylum Zoopagomycota; class Zoopagomycetes; order Zoopagales; family Sigmoideomycetaceae; genus Thamnocephalis; species Thamnocephalis sphaerospora. Next base: position 10,178 of record KZ992946.1, on the reverse strand, counting down.
ACACGCGGTCACCAATCGGCCGATCTATTTTCCATTAGAGAGGCACTAGAGTTTAACCAGTGCATGTTTCTGCTCTATATTGGCGAGCTGGAGCAGGTTGTCTGCCGGGTAGAGGCGCGTATTATGCAGTACACTAGGGCCAATGAAATTGTGCCCAGCATTCTCTGGCTGCTGCTGGGTAGTGCTGTTGTTCAAGCCATCTTGGACGACTGCAAGGTACCACGTCGGATGCAGCGAACATGTGCGTCTCGGCGCCACGACTTTACTGCTGACGACTGCGTGTTCGCTGCTGGATGCTAGTCAGTGACAGATAAGCCAGGCGACACCAGCACCAGGACGTCTTTTTCTCGAATCGTCACTATGTTGATAATGTCGTCTGGAGAGCAGCTTGACTCGGAAGCAAGGTGAGCGGGCTTACAAGCTAGCGTGACCAGTGGTGAGCTTTATCTTACGGACTGACTGTAGGGAAGAGCCGCTTGATCACCGTTCGGCAATCTATGCTGCACTGTGTTTTGACCGCTTTCTCTGGACAATACTGGTTGAGACGGAGAAGCGCCGCATGCCCGAGAAGCTGAGCGATATTGCCAACGTTGTCAACGATATCGACAGCGACTATCGTATGCCCTATGCCTACGGTCTGTTGGCACGTAGCTGGTGCGAACTGATTGCCGGTCGCTGGCGGAATGCGGCAAGGTTGCTTGCGCCGTTGACACGCAGGTCTGATGAGTGGTTAGCAGGACCGGAGGCCAAGACACCGGCTGTTCTTTTGGCTGCTACGCGTATCAGGTAGCTATTTCAGACTCGTGTGATTGCCAGCAGGCTTGCTAATTGTGGATCCATGCACTATGTAGCGTACTGTCCAACATATACTATGGTTGGTGTCTCTGTTTGGCTGGCCGACAACATGACTCGTGCGCCAAACTTGTAGGCGTACAGACATGGACTGCGCGCGATACTACTGCGGCTGGGCTGGCAGCCTGCTTTGCCAAGATGGGCAAGCCTGCACCGCGCGTCTTTCAGCCAGATGTGCTTTTTGATCGCAATCTGCTCACTACGTGGCGCTGTTGCCGACAGCAGTTTTCTGCGCAATCACTGTTCACCTATCACGCATGCATGAGTATGGCATCTGGCGAGTCTGAGCCGACGCCCGAGTCATCGCTGCTGCTGGAAGCGCAAAAGGGTTTTGAGCTGTACAAGTCGCTGCAGTTTTTGGTGCCGCCGCTGGACGCCCAAACGGTGGGCGCAAGTGCCATCGACCATCGTTTGGGCGAGAGTGCGCGCGAGCTGGAGGCATGGCTACAGCGCAACAGCGCATCTCTGTCATCCTTTATACCATCACCGAGCCAATAGCATTGCAATCCTTCCCTATTCTGCGCTAGAGTGCTCATAATAATAGCGTGTTTGCTTTTATTTGCTTTGCATGTCACCACTCGACAATCAGCATACCGCCGCGCCGGTCGGGCGAGCAGTCGGCAAACTGCATGCCCTCCGCCTCCAGGTAGTCAATCACAGCTGGCAAAAGTTTGGCACGGCCAATCGAGTGGCGACCGGCACCGGAAAACACGAACGCACGCGTTTTGCCTTCATCGTGCAGTCGCCAGAGATGTGTGTCGAGAAACTCGATCGCTTCGTCGGTGTGTAGGCCGTGAAGATCGATGATCGCCTGGTACCGGCTTTGATTGCGGGCCGCGAAAATCTCCTCGGCAGCCATGCGGTGATACTTGGCCATTTCAGCATTATGACCTTGGCCCAGCAACGAGAAGCGCTTAGCCATGCTGTACTTGCCGCGCAGATAGGCCTCACGTGCGCGCTGTAGATAACCCGATCGCATCCGGTAGTGCTCGGTGGCCTTGGTGCGGTACTCGCGGTACATGCGAGCGACCGCATCACCAGTAGGCAGACGTGGCATGGCGATGGAGCGATACGCTAGGCGCGGGTGCGCCAAGGAGATGCCGCTGCTGCGAGCATTTTGACTGGCACGTACGCGGGCGCTGTAGTCGTCGGCCCGGGATGGCGCATACTCGACGTGATCGCCCGTTGTCGACCATACCGACGACTCGGTCTCGGTGGGTTTCTTGGGCGTGTCCGGCAGCAAGTTGGCCGGTTTCTTGATCTCAAGTACTACTGCAGGACCGCTCTTGTTCTTTTTATTCTTCTTCTTCTTGGACGTTGGCGCGCTGCTTGCCGACGCTGTGGCCAGGTCGGGAAAGTCGGCCAAATCTAGCGTCTGCGGCTGTTGCTGCTTTTTCTGGCGTCGTACACTCCAGTCATCATCATCGTCATCGTCTAAACCGCCAGATAGGAAGCGCGCGGCAACGTGCTCATCCACACCGTGGAGGAATGGGCAGTGCGGGTTCAAGCACTCGCCGCGTACCCAAAATTTGCACAGAAACACGTCCAGATCGTGGCTGTACCAGCAATCGGAGCGGAAGCAGCCGCCGTCAAGAAAGTGGCGGCAAATTTGGTTCCCGCGGGGCTTATTGGCCTCGTGGCGCCGCAGACGTTGCTCGCGCGTGTCGCCATCGCCATCAGCCGCGGTGCCCGGCACAATGCCAGTAATAAGGCTAAACACTTGCTCCACGTCGTAGTTGGCATCTTCCACCAGCTTGATGACGCTCTCGGGCGACCGATCCTCAAACACCGTCTGCAAAAGTTGAAATGGCGTCATGTTTTCGGGTTCTGGTTCGCTGTCGTCCATCTCCGGCTCGTGCGACATTGAACCAGTCAGGGAAGACAGCTGAGTGGCGGTAGTGTTACGTGTGGTGGTAGCGCCATCCGGCTCATCGGTCATCTCCAGTAGATTGCGTGTCAGATCTCCAACAAAGGCATCGAATGCCTGATCAACCGATGCGTCTCCGGTGTCGTCAGGTTCCTGTGCTATCGCTGTAGCTTGGCCGGTCGATTCACCAGGCTGCTGCGATAGTGCAGGTTCTGGCCACAGCCGATCGTGACCAGACTGCCACTGCGGCGGATGCTCTGGGTACGGCGAAAACTCCAGATCATCCTCAAAGGGAGAAAAGGCCCTGGTGCTTCGCGAGGGATGCGGCAGACCAGCAGCGTCGTTGTTGTTGTGCAAGCTGACGCCAGACACCGGCCAGGCGGAGAATGCACCTCCGTCTACTGCGGCCGTGCTTGCAATAGGGCTAAAGGCCGATGCATAGGCGCCGCCAAATGGCGACCAGGTGGAAAACGTGCCCAGTGGAGTCAAGGTGGCCGACGCGCTCTCTGCTCAAAGCGCGTCAGTGGCCGGCGGTGCCAACGTTGCTGCCGTGTGCAGGGCACACCACTCACCTGGCGCTTTTGCCGCCGGCATGAATTCATGAGCACCAAGGCGCAGCTCGTTGAAGCCTTGGGCCAATTCGCCGATGGTAGGTGCATGCTTTGGCGGTGGCGGTGTCGTTGCCGTTACGGCAGCAGCAGCAGCGGCAGCAGCAGCAGTGGATAGCCTGGCCGAGTCGCGCAGTGTCTCCGTAGCACGCCCTGCCACCGCCTGCTTGTCTGCGTTCATGATGCTGGGCGATGCACTCTAGTGGTAACGCAACACTGCGCTAGCCGAGCGTTGATGGGAAATGGCCTGCGTACTGTCTCTGTTATGCTCGATTGCAGGAGGAGAGAGAAAAGAGATTGAACGATGTGACGGAGAAGCAACGCCACTTTTTTGTCCTTCCCTGGCCATGTGCGGCATTGCGCTGGACCTCCTTGTCGGCGCGCCCGCCGCAGTCTGCGCTGCAGCCGCTTGTCACGCTGACGAATGGCAGGCACTGGCGCGCGAGAACGCACGACGTGGTAGGAACGGCCTGAGCGACGGCGCCGCTGCGTTTCATACGTGCGCTTATGAATGTGGATAGGCCCGGACGCTGCGGGCGAGCATATCGTGCAGCTGAATGGCGATGGGCATCCATCGGTAGCACTGCGCTTCTTTGGGGCAACGCTACATCTACGCGGTGATAGGGTGACCCAGCAGCCACTGGTCGACCAGCATGGCAATGTGCTGTGCTGGAATGGCGAGGTGTTTGCCGGCTTAGAGGTAGCGTGACCGATAGGCTGGAGCATCATGTATGCTAAAGACTGACGCGCTAGCGGGCATGGCAGATTGGCGAGAACAACGACGCTGTCTGCCTGCAGCATGCGCTAGAGCACGCGGTGGATGCGGGGCATACGGTACTATCCGTGCTGAATGCTATCCGCGGACCATTTGCCATGATATACTACGAGGTGAGCGCTAGCATACAGTCGACATGCGCCATGGAGCACTGAGCATACATTCCTTTTGTTTGTCAGGCAGCTCGCCAGCGTCTTTGGTTTGGCCGCGACTGTCTTGGCCGTCGCTCGCTGCTGTGGAAGAGCACCTCTGATGCAGGCGTGCTGCGCCTGACACTCTCCTCAACCGTTTTGCCGAGTCTGGTGGCCAACGATGGTTTGCTCGTTGGTGAGGGCGAGAATGAAGACCCTGTGCTGCCAACTACTGCAGGCACCATCACATCCGAGGTACCGGCCAGCGGCATTTGCTGCTTGGATCTTGGTCAGCTGCTGCGTACCGCTCGTAGCGACGGTGTTGTAGGTAGCGTGCTGCGGGTGCATACACTCTCCGGTTAACGTGTTTTGCTGCAGATCGACGGTGGACTTGTGCATGCGCTTGACGTGCATACATGGTCATTTGATCATGCCGAGGCAGTTGACGTGGCACCAAGCTCACTGGTAGGTCAATGGCCGATGTGGAAGCCAATGGCGCGAGTAGTTTATTTACGATGGGTGGCAGATGATGCCGTTTGGCCGACTGAACAGACAAATTCCAGCTGAAAACGTTTTGAGCTGCGTGGAAGAAAGCGTGTTGCCGTGGACAAGGCCAAGCGAGCTGGCGGTCTTGGAACCTGCCGCACAGGCGCTAGCCGCTGTGCTTGAACAGGCGGTGGCGTGCCGTGTCACCAATATTCCAAGCAACGGGCAAGTGATGATCACAGCCAGCCAGCATGGTTTAGACGGACAAACTAACAATGGATAATGACCGGTGCAGCAATGGCAGAGCACGCATGGCTATTTTGTTTTCTGGCGGTATCGATTGTATGTGCCTGGCCATGTTGGCCGACCGCTATGTGGCGCTGGACGAGCCGATCGATTTGATCAACGTGGCATTTGAGAATCCTCGATCACACGGGAAGCCGAGTCAAGCAGGAAAGAAAAAGGATTTCAGCAATGCGTCCGCCTGCCGTGATATGTATGAAGTGCCCGACAGAAAGACAGGTCAAGCTGGCCTAGCAGAGCTGTGGTAAGTGCTTGTACCTGTAACCGTTACATAGGGTCGATGTACTTGATCAGATTCGTTTGCGCATCTAGTAATGTGGCGCGCCCTGGACGCCGGTGGAACTTTATCCGGGTGAATGTGCCATACGCAGACGCTTCCTTGGCCAAGCCGCGGATTGTCCAGCTCATGTCGCCCGCCAACACGTTGATGGACATGGTGTGTTTGCATTGCGTTGGCCTGTCATGCTGCTTTGGTGCTGACCTAACTGTATCTGCCAGAGTATTGCCATGGCTCTTTGGTTTGCGGCTAGCGCGTCAGGTGGGCTGCATACACGTCGGTTGATCCCAGGACCATTGCGCCATTAATACAGCTTCTGATACAATAGGCGTCATGGAGACACACACGACTGGTCATCAGGTACACTGCTTGGAGCGTCGGCGAACATGTGGCCATTGAAGCTTATGCTTGCATGCGCTTGTAGCACACTACGCCACCGACCGCAGAACACTATACTAGTCCAGCCCGCGTTCTTCTAAGCGGCCTTGGTGCAGACGAGCTCTTTGGCGGGTATACGCGACATCGCGAGGGATGGCGCAAGGCAGGCTGGTTAGGGTTGATCGATCAGGTGTGTGCTGCAACTGGACCCGTGCAGCATTATGACAGCTAACCTGTCTTCTCGTAGCTACAACTGGATCTTGACCGAATTTCATCTCGAAATCTGGGTAAGCACTTTGCCGATTTAGTGTGCTGTACCAATGTCGCTGACATTAACCGTTTCAACTAGGCCGCGACGACCGCATTATTTCGGACCATGCTCGCGAAGTGCGCTTCCCCTTTCTGGATGAAGCGGTGATTGCTTATGCTTGCACACTGCCAGTCCACATCAAGGTGGACCCGCGGTGGCCGCGTGGTGTGGGCGAAAAGCTAGTACTGCGTGCCATGGCGGCGCTGGCGCTGCGTCTCAATGAGACAAGCACTCGCTGGAAACGCGCAATTCAGTTTGGCGCGCGCACGGCCAAAATGGAAAGTGGGCGGGAGCGTGGCACGCATCGTGTTGCCTAGGGTGCCATCAGCGCTAGAGACCGCGCTGTTTATGCAAACAATAGTGTGACATGCAAACTAGCCGGACGACTTGGTGGTCGTGACAGTCGTAGTGGTAACAGTGATGGTGGGTATAGTGTACATGATGCATGCTTCCTAGAGAATATCAACTGGGCGCTGAAGCAGCGCGTGCTTGAGCATGAAGCGTTTTTGCGTAGGCTGCCAGCTCGGCGTTTTGACCGTCCACAGAGCGTTGATTCAGGTCCTTCCAAACTGTGTGAAATGCCTCCTTGCGATTGTAGATGGCCAACGTCTCAAGCAGCGTACCGTAGATGATTGGATTTGGCGTAATGTTGTGATGCCGAGTCATGCGATGAAACAGACTGAGGATGGCATCGGGATCTGGCATCGTGGACAGTGCCATTAGCGAGGCCAGCCGCTGCTGGCTGAGCGACCTCGGCGCTGTCGGTGGGATAAAGGGTTGCGACGCGGCGATGCGGAGTAGAGCCAGGGCAGCTTGCTGGCGCCGGGCGACTTCAGTGGCACGCACCGTTTGCATCATGTTGTTATCCGGCATATCGGCATCGGCATCGGCATCGGCATCGGCATCGGCATCGGCATCGGCATCGGCATCTGCGCTTGCATCTTTACTCATACTTGCATCGTATACGTCGCGGACGTCGATTGACGGTGTTTTTGACGGCATGTCCGCAGCGATCGTACTTGAGGCATCATGCACATGTGCTGTCACTGGGTCGTCGATGATACCGTCCGCTTGCAGGTGGGCCATGAGACGCGAAGTAGCTGTCGTGGTGGGAGGCGCGACCAAATCGTTTTCTTGGATTGGATTGCTGCTGATATCGCCAGGCTTGTTTGCTTTGGCGGGCGTTCGTGCAGGGCGCTTTTTTCCTTGCTTGTTGCGCTTTGCACGCCAATAGTATGAACGAAACACCCAAATGTACGTGACGAGATTGGGCGTAAGGCGATCCTCGGGTGGCTGCACACATAGCCATTGGTAACTACGCAGAGCCACATTTTCACTGGCTGCGCGTGCATGTACCGAAAGCAGAGCGTTGACCACGGCAAGATTAGGGTGAATATGGCGCAAACGCATCTCACGAAGCACATCGGCCGCTGATGTGACATCGGCATGACGCGCACATGCGTCCAGCATGCGCGAATAGGTGCGTGCGGTCGGAACCAGCGGTATTGCCAGCATTTCCGTATAGATACGCTGTATCTCGGCTAAATCACCTGCGTCGGCTGCAGCGCGCATCAGCAAGTGGTAGCCTCGTCGACTCAGGGTGATGTTGCTGCGAGTGAGGTCGGCGTACATACGTCGAACGCCAGCGTAATCGCCGCGGTGCACCAGCACAGTGAGCAGCGCATTGTAAAAAGCGGCGCTGTTTTGTAGTCCAAACCGTGACAGGTCCACGCATAGACGCCGTAGCGGTGCCACTAGGCCTGAAACTGCGCAGCCATAGGCCATTGTGCATATGGTGTAGCGGTCGGGTCGTGCCCCCATGGCCAGCAGGTCGTCGTAGACAGCAATAGCCTGCTCCGTGCGGCCAGCACGTAGCAGCGAGGCCAGCAATCGGTTGCACGCTTTAAGCGAGTGTCGCTGCGATCTGGATCCTGTGCCAGACACTGGGCCTGCCAGCGGCAAGTCTGTCTGAGCACACAGACGTGACCAATTGCGGGCTAGACTTTCCAGCTGGCTGTGTTCCGCCTGTGCCAGCGTAGGATTGTGCTTGGAAACAGAGAAAGACGCCGTGGCCAGTGCGGGCAATTTATGCGGCCGCTGCGTCATCCGTAGATGCCATGCAAGGGCGTACTCTACCGGCGCATACCACAACAGCGCATCCAGCACGTAGCCATGCATCGACCGAAGCAACACCCTGTCGGATGCCTTTAGCTGGCGAAACAATCTCTCAAATACCAGTACTGATGCGTCAATTTGCGCCAATGGGTTTTCGGCGGCCTTGTCGCAATCTTCCTCAGCAAGAAGCGCCGTCGAAACGGCTCGCAGCATGTGCTCATCCAGTGCGGGGCGGCCTCCATGCCGTACGCAGGCCACCAGACGGCAAACGGCAGCCATAGTGTCTCCTTCCACGGCTTCCTGTTCCATCAGGTGAGCAATGCGCTCCACCCAGTTAATTTTCGCCGTATTATTGCTAGAGGTGATATTTTGGTGAACTCTCTGTACCGCTGACGTGATATGCACCATAACACGCACATACAGCTGGCGTGTTGGGATCGCTTCGAGCCATGCCAGACGTCGCAATGCTGTCCAAGCCATCACACCGTTTCCCGCACGGGCCGCCGCATTGGCCAGTACAACATAAAGAAACACATCCGTGCGGCAGCCTAGACGCATATGCTTGGCAATTTTCCGCTGGAGTATGCGTCGATTTGCTGTATCATTCAGCACCAGCGTCATCATTTCTTGCGCCAGCGGTACAGAAAATGTGCCACGTGCCAAATCCACCTCTCGTGCCAGTTGTAATGCCGGCACAACATCCCGATGCCAGTTGATGAACGCATTGCCATGCTGTTCGCGTAGGCGCACGACAAAGCGTGCCAGCTTGTAGGCGACTAGGTCGACGACTGGGCCTGCATCCCAGCTGTCATCGTGCTCCACATGTGACGTTTCAACCATTCGAAGCTGTTCAAGCAGACCACGTCCGCGAGGAAACGAACCCAGGTCGATGCGTGTGTCGTCCTGCTTGCTGGCGTCCAATTCTAACGCTTCAGCTTCCGCATTTAGTTCAAACGACGATTCAGCCAGCTTTGACGACCGCCTAGTATGCCCCATATCTGGGTCTGCTGTCTCTTTTGTCGGCGACAGGTCCGCGTTGGTGGCGATAGTGCGCACATTAACGCGCGTCGCGACTTTAGCGCGTGATGGATGGCATCTGAGCCATGCAAAAGGCGGGCAGAGCAGCTGATGCGTTATCGCACCTGTGGTTGTGCGTCCTTGCCGATAGAGGTCATCATTGGCGCTACGATAAGTGCGTTTTCCCTCGCCATCTAAAAGGCCGCGCCGGCAGCGATCACATACATATCCATGTTGATCCAGGTAAATACTACTGTCGATAGATTTCGCAGCTGCACCAAGATGTCCGTACGCTGACTGCGGTATCCGCAGCGTCTGTCTTGCACGCCCGGCAGTAGTGGCAAGCAGTTGTGTTTTGGACATGTCCCGCTTGTTCACGCCAGTGCACTCACTCGCCGCCCGCCCGGCCGCACGTATGTATACGTGTTTCCTAATGCGCATTTGAACGTTAGCCCGTGTAGCTATATGCCAGCATACTGCTGTGACGTACAACTACGTACGCAACGTGTATCTGCACCCGTGCGCGTATATATGTAATGGGCAAGCGTGCGACCTAGTGCTGTACCAGTTGAAAAGCCAGTTGCGCCTAGGTGGGCATAGCATTCGCGTACCAACTATACAGCCTCTGCTGGATCCACAGCTAGCTTTAAGCGCGAATTTTCCTCGATCTAACGTAGGCAACGCGTTCTTTTGTGATGCGATCCAAAGTGAGGTCACAGCGGCTGGTAGAAACGTCGACTGGGAATCCAAGAGCAGCGGTTCTAGCAATTTCCTCTAGCAATCAACTAGCAGGAGCGAGTGCGGCGGTGACAACTACAAAGACGATCGTGGCGACGACAACAGCTGCGACGACGATGACAATGGCGAGTGCGGCCATATGTCATAGGTGACAAGAAAAAGCAAACAATTGCGCAACATAATTATACAGTTTAGCTTTGCACCCACCATTAAAGACCACATGAATGCATCAACAAACGATGCTCGTAGTGTGGAAGCGAGCGACGTTCCAGAAGCGCAGTAGAAGCATTTATCATTGCTCGGCCGCCATGAAAGCAGCAG
>KZ992945.1:0-11668 GCA_003614735.1 Thamnocephalis sphaerospora | reverse complement strand
AGTGCCAATGCAAATATCCTGGTCATGGATGTCGAGGGCGTGGATGGGCAAGAGCGCGGCGAAGACAAGGTAAGCAGCGCATGCGTTGCGGCATAGGCACAGTCATCTAACCGCTCAGTGTACCGCTACGCTTACCCATAGCTTGTCGAGCGCAGAAGTGCGCTGTTTTCGCTGGCAATAGCAGAAGTCTTTGTTATCAATGTATACGAAGTGGTTATTGGGCTTCACAATGGTGCCAACATAGAGCTTCTCAAAACTGTGTTTGAGGCAAACCTGCGACTTTCTTCAAAAGAAAGGTAAATGCTTGGATTATGCTACGCAAGTGGCTCCAGAATAATGCATGCTTACGTCTGCTCCGCTCCATCAGTAAAAGCTGCAAAACTTTGATTTTCTTCGTAATTCGAGATTACAGCGAGCAAACGCCGATGGATATACACAAACAAAACATGCGCGCCACCATGGAGACCATCTGGAGTGCAGTACCCAAAGTACGTGATTAGACACAGCGCATAAGCGTATTTGTCTAACTTTGCCGCGTAAAGCCTCAAGGACAAGAGAAAAGCCTATTTTCTGATTTCTTTGATTGCATGTTTGTAGGACTACCTCACAAAGTATTTTTGCCAGGCCAGTTCGATACAGCAGTGGACCAGCTCCGTCTACGGTATGTTTCTTACAATTTGAATGCTAAAGTGTGCTGTGGAGCTAATAATCAGTTTGCAGATTTACCGAAGAGAGCAACAGCGATTACGTATTCAAGCCCTGTTATCATCGTAAAGTTCCAATTGATGGATTATCACACTACTCGTCCACAGTATGGGTTAGTGTTTACGCTAGATGGCAGCGTTCTGTCTTCCGCTTACTTTTCCTATTTTCAAGGATGCAATCGTTTCTGATCGCCATCTAGACCTGCCAGCGCAACATAAACTGCTTGCGCAGCATCGTTGCGGTATAATATATTCAGAAGCCGATGCGAAGCTCAAAGAAAATCTCGCTGAAACCAAAGAACAGCTCTACTCGGGTCAAATGGTATGCGACTTGAGAAAGGAAATGAAAAAGGCTTTTGATGATGCAATGGGTAAGTGCTGCCAGACTAGCAATGTGTGTTTGATCGCAGCTCACTTGCATGTGGTTGCTGCGCCAATGCATATCCTGAAAAGCCCTATTTGATGCTGGCGCAAGTGGATATCAAGCGGAAATCTATTCTGAAACGCGCAGTAATCTTCAAAGCCATTTCCACAAACAAATGGCGCCGCTCTTTTCTGTCCAGCTGAAAGCCTTGGCCACTCAAATGGCCGATCGATTTGAAGAGGAGATGGACAAACTACATATGGAACCCACTAGGTATTACTATGAGACCGCAGATAAAATATGTGTGTCTACTCTTGATGAGTTTGAAAAACAAGCGGAAGGTAGGTGGCATAGCATTCACTATGCGCACTCCGATTATGGACAGATGCATAACACTTACTGTCTGCTATAACCGCGACCAATAGAAATGATCATCGACGGAGCCAAGTGGTCATTTTTTGAAGAGTCTGACAGCCTAAAACAGAAATTTACCAAAAAAATAGAAATATATGGCGCCCGCAACGCTCGCTATTTTAGAAAAGAAGTAGATGCAAGGCGCTCCAAAGAAAAGGAACGCGAGAAACACGAAAAGGAGCGCAAGGAGACGCGGAAACAAATCGAAGCCGAGATGAAACGCGCCCAAGATATTCTCAAGCAAGCAGAAGCAGAAAGAAGAAGAGCAGAAATAGTAAATAAGCGAACGGAGCTGGCAAAGAAGCAAGCAGAAACGGAAAAGATGCGGGCAGAAGTGGCTAAGAAGAAAGCAGAGGCAGCAGCAGCGGCAGCGGCGACTGGGGGGACGGACGGTTTAACCTTACCGGAGATTCTTGAAATCCTGAATGCCAAGTACAGCAGCAAGTCATGAGAATGCGCAATGTAGGCGTGCAGTTTCGGGGTCTATATGCAAGATTCAGCCCGCCAACATTGCAGGTCAAACCATGCGCATCACTTTATTGTCAGCCTCAATTTGTGCGGATGTCTTGGCGGCCTATGTTAGTTGGTAGACCCAGCATTCATTAAAGCGGTTGTTGCAGAGATGCGCCGAAAATACGCGAGATAACTAAATTCAATTTTATGCCTACACATGGAATGTATATTTGTCAAAGATGCAAGTAGAGCGCCATATTTTGCTCCTTTTGCTGGCCTACGCGTTTATAAATACTTTCATGTTATATATTACGCTATAGAGTTGGTTGATTGGAAATAGCGATTGTAGGTGCTACTATACCCAGGTCCTGCGCAAATGGTCGGATGCTGCGTCTGGTGTAGCGCGGTGCGGGAATTCCTCCACCATCGATGTATTGTACATGTCGCTGCTGCTGCTGTCTGTCCAAAGTGGCGTCAAAAGCAATTCGCTGTTGTTGCTAAATGCGTATCGCCGAGATGAATGGCGCAGCGCTGATTGAGATGGCTCGCGCGTAGATGATATTGATGGGCTGCATCGTTTTTGCAGGTTTAGGTTTGATGTAAAATAGGAGTGGTGCGTTGTGCCCAAGGAACTGGAACTGATGCTTTGCGACCGTAACTGCGGCACTTGCGGCCGCCCGGAATGCAGCAGGTAGAGTGTTTGCGTGGGATGCTCAGAGCTGCTAGCAGCACTTATAGGATAGGTTGGCATACTGCAATCTTGGTATGAATCTTCTCTCGTGTCAAAATACCGCTTGCACCTTTCAGCGCGCAATAACGCCTTTCTGCGACGGCGCTCGTGTTGCCAAATCAGGGCGGCATGCATAACAGCCCCCATTTGCACAAAGGCCACGCCGGTCACAAATATCACCGCATTCTCTCGATGTATGAGTGCCGCAATTGCGTGAATCGTGCCAGGTGTGTAATGCAGAATGTGCACTAGTACATGCTTGGCGTTGCTGCCGCTCGAGAGCGCTTCTCGGACTGTTCTAACTGTCCTTGTGAGCAGCGATGACTTGCGACGTGATGCACGTATGATTGGAACAAAGCACATCAGTGCAGTCAGGAGGATGGTGTAATGAAAGAGAACGCTGGCGGCCAGTGCAACCTTTCCTGCCGTTGGTTCCGGCTCTACAAAACACCAAAAGCTGTCATCACCAAACGCGTCGAACGGAAGAAGCGCGCCAGATAGGATCCAAGGTATGGTGAGGAAAACGAGCCAGATACGCCACGAGCCGTTGTAAAGCACGCCAGTTCCAGCCATGTTGGAGTGACTGAATGCCATCCAGGTTGTAAGACACTCCATCATTACCATCGCAACATCCATCGTTGTAAGCCCGTAAACGCCAAATCCAATCATGCGACATGGCATCTTGTCCGGCAGATGACCAAACATGTAGCTGTAGACGACGCTGCTCGTAACGATAAGCGTCACGAGCATATCATTGGTGATGGCGTAGAACGCTAGCCTGTGATCTTGGTGGCGCTGACTCGCCGCGTACTGCTTGGGCGTGAGCGCATGCGGCTGCTCCATAGCTGGTGTGCCATCGGCTTGCGCGGCTGCTGCACGCACTGGATGTGCGCGAAAGGCAATGTAGACGCATGCGAGCAGGTTTGCCAGGCCAGTGCTGCATACTATTGCTAGAAAAGTAATATTTGATGCGCTGGACTCGCGAAAAGTGGACGAGTGCTTTTGCTTGCGGCTGCTGTTGCCTTCGTTCGACGAGTGCGATGGTTTACTGCTGCTGTCGCTGCCTGTCTCGGCCGAATGGTCGTTTTTACCTGCATCTGTGTTTCCGCCATCATTGCCACCAATTGGGCTGCTAGCAAAGCTATTTCCGTCGGCAGGCTCAGCCCTAGTGACAAAGGGAGAGGCCCATGTCGGTATATCCGACGTTGGCGATGGGCGAGGTGCCGACGTGCCCTGCGGCGTTGCGAGCACCACCCGCGCCATGGTGGCGGAAAGTATGAGTAGTATTGCCGCAAGAATAGCAGTGGCACTAGCAGCAAAGCGGCGTGACCCATGTGTGCGGTAACCAGCCGCGAACACGCGCATCAACACTGTCCAGTGTGCAAGGGACACAAAAGCATAGGAAAGCTCGGCGGCTTAGTCTGGAGTCACACGTGGTGATGGACTATCCGCAAAAAAGCCAGTACCAGCGGTGGCGGCATCAACTGCAAGACTGCAGCGCGTGCAAAGGCTTGGTTCGTTGACAGCAAGCGGTATAGCCGGATCGAAGGTGGAAGGAGTGACGATGAAGCGTGAAGAAAGCGTGCACGCATACTCAAGGCCCTTATCTCCATCGCCGCCCAGCGTAGGGGCGGCCACGGGGAGAGCATGCAACCACAAGAAACACACGTCGCACACAGGAACGCGACGTTTACAAGGCTGTGCATAGAATAAGATTGAGCAATAGTAGGCTAACGCTATACGCTATGTCGCCGTGCAGCTAGCTTTATCAGACGGTGTGCTGGAAATGCTTTACCGTTTACCTGGTCTGCACTCGTTTTCAGCGCATGCACATTGGTATGATGAGCATACGTTCCGCCGTCGGGCAAACTGTGCGCCATGCTCACTTGCTACCATTTCCAACCAACCTCAGCCACTATCAGCGGCATACCTGACAGTGTTTTGACCACCGCGCCACCATGAAACAATCGCCTACCTGCGCTTATAATCCTTGACGCGGTAGCGTCGCATCTGGGTTGGGACTAGAGAAATACCAGGGCTGACAGTGCAAAATGCTCTTCAACAAATAGCGTAATCGTGCTTGCTTGAAGCAAAACACCGCGTACTGGCGGCGTCTGGTGTTTACGCGTATGCTCATCGCAGTAAGCCGCCTATCTTGACATGAGCAAGAGACACAAACAGCAATAGATCTATCGTCTATGCAACTACAAGGCGTATACGCCAGCTCAAGGCCCAGCCAAGCCATCGTGCCGAGACCATGTGGGCAACCTTGTAGCACCGTGAAAGCGTGGCGATGCGCACTGGCAAATGTGGACGGCGCCTCGCATGCAAGATTCCGCCCACACCTGCGCCGCCGTCCTTGTTTACCAATCTTGTCCTTTCTGAACGCACAGCATGGACCTCTCGGAGCGCTGCAAGCACACGTCTCCGGCCAGCTGCAAATTGTCGCCATGCGGGCGCTACGTGGCCAATTTGTTTCAGCATCGGGTGGTGGTGCGCGATGTGGAAACACTAAAGCTGGTTCGCCAGTGGTCGTCGACAGACCATCTGCGCGAGGTGCACTGGTCGCCGGATAGCGAATTGCTGCTCACGGTTACTGCCAAGACCGAGCTAGTGCAGGTGTGGCGTCTGGAGGACGCAAAGTGGAATGCGTCGGTAGACGAGAGCTTTGCCGGCGTGACGCGCGTTGCCTGGAGTCCAGATAGCCGACATATCCTCTGTTTCTCCGACTTGCAGGTGCGGTGCCACTGACCAAGCAGCTGCGACTCAAAGACTAACAGAGTGCAATTTGCATGCCAATACTAGCTACGACTAACTATCTGGTCGCTGGTGAGCAAAGAGGCGTACTACATCAAGTATCCAAAGAACCGCGACCGATGTAGGTGCTGCTGCGTGGACATGAGACGTCACGGATGACCAACGCGATCTTTGGCCACGGGCAGCTTTATCATTCCACAGAGACCACCGCTACATGGCGCTGGCGGAGCGCAAGGAGGTCAAGGACCACGTCGGTATCTACAACTGCGACACATGGTCGCTAGTGCATGTAAGCACCAGATGCCGACTCTTGCTGGTGTGCACGAGAAAGCTAACGGCGTCGTTTGCAACTGCTAGACGTTCCCAGTAGAGACGCTGGACCTGGAGGGGCTGCAATGGTCGCCTAACGGTCGGTACATTGCCGTGTGGGACACCATGCTAGAGGTTAGCAGCTAGCAGCTCTGTGTCGGGTAGTACTGCGGATCTAACGTGGCGTGTGGCCTGTATGCAGTACAAAGTGCTGGTCTACACACCCGATGGCCACCTGCAAAAGTCGTATTCTGCCTATAGCAACGGCTTGGGCGTGCGCACAATGGCCTGGTCACCCTCCTCCCAGTTTCTTGCTGTGGGCAGCTACGATCAAAAGGTGCGACAGTAGGGAATGTCGTGGTTACAGGCAAAACTGACGTGTATTGCATGTCCACGGCAGGCACGCTTGCTGAACCACTTTACATGGACGCCACTAATTGAGCTGGAGCACCCAGCAGTTGTCCGGAAAGCCGGCGGCACGGTAGGCTAGCGGGCAAATGCAGCAATTTCGCGCTGGTTGCCTTCTGACAGTCGCCTTTTCGGCTATTGTATACGTAGAAAATCTATCGTGAGAATGCTCCAGCTGAGCGCCAACTGCAAGGCGAAGACACTCCAGTATGTAAGTGTCTGTGTGCGCATTCCTGGCCGTCATCCTGCTCATGTCGTTATGCAGACGAAATGGCGCGCGGACCATTGCAGCTGCAGACAGTGCGACCAGATCCAGATCGGCCCAACCCGCGCATGGGTATCAATCTGCTAGACTTTGATGCTGCTGGCGGATTCATTGTTACGCGCAATGGTATGTTGCATTTCAGGCGTGCGATACGTGTGTTCTCGTGCTAAAGAGTTGGTGCTAATATGGGCGCGGTAGAAAACATGCCCAACTACCTGTGGATCTGGGAGGTGGCGCAGCTGTCTCGGCGTGCGCTCATCCAGCAGGCAATGCCCGTGCGTACCGCCCGCTGGAATCCTGTTCTGCCTGGCATACTTGCCTACTGTTGCGGCACACGTATGGTGTATCTGTGGACAGAGAAGCACGGTTGCCGAGCTCTTGACTTGCCGCACGGTAAGCTTGCATTTGCGTGCTGGCTCTCTTGCATCTCGTTGCTTATGCACTGTGACATTCCAGCAAACTTTGTTGCTAATGGTCTACGCTGGAGCCCCAATGGCCGATCGCTGCTGCTGGTCGACAAGGAGATCTACACGCTGGCACGTTTGCATGACGATGTTCTTGGTCTTGCGTAGAGATGCGACTTGGCGGATGGATGGTCAATACAATCTCCACTTTTTAGTGTGTGTTCTTTTTCTTTGCTACCTTGTCCTTTCCATTCCCGGACTCGCTCGCAGTTTGCTTCTGTCGCACGCGCAGCCGAGAAGCTAGCCTTAGTCACGCTGACGTTGGCTGTATACACGCGCTCGCTGCCCCTTGCGGGTACTCGAACGCACCTTGTTTCGTCGCTGACGCGGTGCTTGGTCGCTTCACAGCCCGCTTTTTCCACTCTCAGCGCACACCGGCCGACTACTGCCTGTGTACGTACTAACCAGCTATCCGTGCTTGACTGGCAGCAGCGACGCACCATGCGTTGGTTTGCGCAAGTCATTGGATCGGCCAATGCGGACACTACGCCGTCGGTGGTGGTGCACTTTGACTCACAGCGCTACCTGTTCAATTGCGGCGAGGGCACGCAGCGGCTGTTTGTTGAGAATGGCGTACGTGCCATCAAGATTGCCAACATATTCCTGACGCGCCTACGCTGGGAATGCACAGGAGGCGTACCTGGCATGATTCTTACGGTGGCCGACGCAGGCGTAAAGCGCATCACTTTCCATGCTGGACCCAATGCTACGCACTTTATCGCGGCGAACCGGCACTTTGTTGCGCGCTCGGCCATGTCCGTCCGCGTGAACGAGTATGGCACAGCAGGCGAGGAGGACGTTTTCTTCAGAGATGAAAACATGACGGTTCACGCGGTGCCTATCGTGGACGATGGCCAGGCCGCGCATATGCTTGGGTCTAGCAGCGACTATGACAGCGGCAACGACACCAAGGTGGCGCCAAACTTTGCAAAAGGCCATGGCGCCAAACGGAAACGCGAGCTGCGCTCAGACTCTGGTTCGGAGACAAGCGAGGCAAGCTCAAGCGCAGATGCTGATCCGATGGAGATTCGGCGCCAGCTGGTGACGATGATGTTTCCGGGACTGGAAAAGAAGACAGCACTTGCGTATGTGAACCAGGAGAGTGCCAATGCCAGTGCCAGTGGAGAGATGGCAGTAGCAGCAAAATGCGCGCCCGAACTGATTGCTCAGCAGGTTGAGGCGGCTCGCAAGATGTTTGCTAGCCAGTTGCCCCGCACTCGACCGTCAAATGTGGCACTGTGCTTTATCGGTCAAGGCCATAAAGTGCCAGGGCGATTTGATCCCAAGGCTGCCAAGGCGCTTGGTCTTAAGCCAGGACCGCTGTTTGGTAAGCAGATGACGCAGACACTAAGTAGACCCCTCAGCTAATATTGCGGTCATCTTTCCAAACAGCTGAGCTAAAGAACGGCAAGTCGATTACTGCTCCGGATGGATCGGTGGTGCGCCCGGAACAGGTGCTGGGCCCATCGCGTTCTGGTGCCATCTTTATTGTTGTCGACTGCCCCTCGCCCGAGTACATTTCCTCGCTGATAGCCGCGGAGAAGCTGCAGACACAACGTGCAGCAAGAGGTGACGATGCGCCGCGCTGCATCTTCCACATGCTGGGAGAGGGCGTGCTGGAGGATCCACGCTTCCAAGCGTGGATGGCTGGATTCTCGGACACTACGCAGCACATTGTGGCTGCGCGTGACTATACTGCTGATGTGATGCAATACCAAAAGAGTGCCCAGTGCCAGCTGAAGCTCAACAAGCTGGACGCGGACATTTTCCCAATATCGTATCATCGTAATGAGGCTGCGCTTTCACTGGCAAAGACGCTGCCAGGGATGAAGAACGTGTGCGAAGCAGAGACGGGACTGATCTGCATGATGGAGCCCAAGCCGGGACTTGACCGTCAGGAAGTGCGCCCACGCGAGGACTTTTCAGTTACGGGCCGTCTTGCAGCTGAAATCGATGCCGACCAGGTATTCTGCGCAGCCATCAAGGAAGCACACGCCAGCGTGGCTAGCAAACTAAACGAACACGCAAACGACGCCACGCCTGGTGGTGATATCATGATTACAACGCTGGGAACAGGATCCGCGGTGCCCTCAAAGTATCGTAACGGTGAGAGTCGCAGAGTGTAGGCTACCCGTAGAGGCGCATACTAACTATTCCACGCATCAAACAGTGAGCGCAACCTTTCTCACCATTCCAGATGTGGGCACGGTGTTTCTGGACGCGGGTGAAGGCACGTACGGCCAACTCTACCGGCATCTTGGCCCGGAAGGCAGTGCGCAGCGCATGAGCGTTGAAGAGTGTCTCCGTCAGCTGCGCTGTATCTTTGTGTCGCATTTGCACGCAGATCACCATTTGGGCGTCATTCGACTGCTGCTCCATTGGCAGCAAGTGCGCGACCTGGACATCATGGCACTTGGCGACGATGCCGACCACCAGCCGCTCTACATCATCGCACCCAGTCGGTTCCGCACCTGGCTGCACGAGTACAACGGCGTCGAGCGGCTACATCTGTCCAAGATACGTTTCATCTGTGCCACGGATCTGCTATACAACCGCGAGTCCCCGCGCGCTTTCGCAAGAGAACAGTATGTATACCTCAATGGACAGCACGTGTGTGCCTACTTGCTAACAGTCTATTCATCTGCCGCCATAACCATCACCGCGTAGCATTGACGGGCTCAACGAGATGCTAGGCACCGACGCTGTCCGCACCACGAATGTCATCCACTGTCCCATGGCGTACGGCATTAGCATCGAGCATCGCCAGGGCTGGAAGGTTGTCTACTCGGGCGACACTCGCCCGTGCAACAGCCTGGTAGAGATGGGCAAGGACGCCACGCTGCTGATCCACGAGGCGACCCTCGAGGATGATATGATCAAGGAAGCTATCGAGAAGAAACACAGCACCACAGCTGAGGCAGTGCAGATTGGTCAACGGTGCGTCTTTAGTCGGAGACAGTGAAGAAGGCGAGCATGGCACGAGCTAACGCTGACTTTGCACACAGCATGGGCGCCCGCAGTGTGCTGCTGACGCACTTTAGCCAGCGCTATCCGCGCGTACCGCCCCTCAATGATAGCGCCCAGCGCACTGGTGTGGCATTTGATATGATGAGCGTGCGGATCCGCGATCTGTGGAAGGTGCCTCTGCTGCTGCCGGGTGTACGCGCGCTCTTCCCCGAAGACGACGAGGAAGCCGTAGCCGCGGCAAGCGAAGGTGCCGCATCGGATAACGAAGCACTGTTGCCACAAGGGCAACGCAAGCAAAAAGGTTCATCTGACCGTAAAAAGAGCAAAACGTAGTGGGAATGTCAGCGCCAGGAGGATAGAGGTACTGCCAATGGTATTGAGCCCGCTGTAGCAGCCGCTGTGATGGTTAAAAAGTGGCATATATATGAACAATGTAATGCTCGCGCTGGCATAACCTAGTCGTCGTTTGCGTCAAATGCAGTGTCAGCGCTACGTTTGGCACTTGGCGTACGCGCGGTCTGTCTCGTTGCTGTCGTCGCTTGTTCTCCTCCGTCCAGCACAGCCTTCATCGCCTACGTTTTTTCAGTCTACGTTAGACGCAGACACCTCAAATGTCCACAGCCATACATTGTCCATACCTCGAGTGTGTCCAGCGAAGCCACACTCAAAAGCTGCGCATGCTCTCGCGCACGACCGCTGTCTGGCTTGCGATGCTGGCTATCGCTACGCGAGGCCTGTAGCTCATTCTCAAGTGCTTCACGGTCTGCAATACCAGCGCGTGCCACGGCGTCTAGATAGGCATCACGCGTGGTGCGCTGGGTAGGCAGCTGGTTCAGCCGCCCGTCCTCCACGACTTGGCGTGTTTCGGCCACCAGACGATCCAGCGCATGCGCTTGATCCACCACAAACGTGATGTGCTCGCCTAGCGGCGCCACTAGTGTGCCGGTAGTTTAGACACAGCGCGGCACAATGCCACCCACACTACCGTATCCCAGCTCACCGTTGCGCTCCTGCGCCATTTCCGTCAAAAACGCCAGCTCCTTTCGAAGCTGCTCAGCACGCGCTGCCTGCGGGTTTAGTCGGCCTGTCCGTCGCTTCAGCTCGGCATTGACTGCTCGGGTCTGCGAACGTTGCCGGATAAAAGTGCCAGTCAGTCAGACACGGTGCCATCACCAGTTGCATCCCGCCACTTTGCCGCTGCACCATGCCTACTTGCCTGCAGCAGCGTTTGGCGTGTTTGCTCCAGCTCTTTATCCAGCGCCAGCTCTTGTTCGCGTGTCAGCGTGTAGTCAATGTCGCGATAGTGCGGCAGCGTCATGGCCATGTTGGCAGGCAGGCTGAACACGCTCTTCAGCGCATACACCTCAAACTTGTCAAAGTGAGTGTCTATGCTGTTCTCCATGAGCATCTCAAACTGCGCCATGTTCAGCGTGGTGGTCTTGCCAGTGCCCTGTATCGAAGCCACCAGCGCCTCCAGCTTTTCCGAGGTACTGTAGAGCCGATCGTTGACAATGTTGATGACCTTGTCGACAAAGTCGAGCGGCATAAGGCCGAAATGCTCGCTCAACAGAGCCAGGTCACGCCATCGTGCCTGCCGCGAAGCAGAAGCATCGCTGGCGGCCGTTGCGTGGCTGTTATCGGTCATGCGGGTCTACACAAAGCGTGAAGCTGCGATAGGACAACGAGCAAGGAAAGAGGATATAGACGCGACGCGCATACACCCAAACAATCAACAAAGCGCGTTCATAGTCACAATGTGCATCACCACAAGAAGCTCCTCTGTGAGCAACGGAGCAGGGAGAGGAGCTTATATGCATCCACCCGCTAGAGCAA
>KZ992944.1:0-11695 GCA_003614735.1 Thamnocephalis sphaerospora | reverse complement strand
CCACCACCACATCTGGCCCACGTCTTCTTCCTTGGCCTGATTTCCCTTCTTTTCCAGCTCATTTCCTAGTATCTATAGTTACGCTCACACCACGCTTGCGGCCTATCCGCGCCGACCCTTGCATATTCCTCAGCCACCTTACTAACGTAGACCCCTCCGCCGGCTTGCTCGATTCACCCCGCTAGTCGATTCCGTGCGCCAAACCCGCAAGCTTGCCTGGTCTTCACAGCAACGCGCCGTCATCGCCAGACCAGCCGTAGCCCCAGCAAAACAGCGTGCTCTCAACCGTCGGCGCATTTCCTTTATGGATGACCAGCTGCACGCGGGTCATACGCAGCGACTTGAGTCCTTGAGTGCTGCCGCGAGCGAGATCGGCGGCAATGGCCACCGTAGCAACGCCGACCGCGTGAGTCGCTCGGGTGATACAGGGCACACCGCCGTAGCTGTGGAGGCTCAGACCGGCGCAGGCGCCGATTCACCTACGGCAAAGCCGAAAGCGTCCGAGACGTCGCAGTCGTTCGGCACCGAGGAACGGCGGCCGATGGCATCGGCGCCTGCACGCATGAAACATGCCGAGGAGTGCGGGGCGCAGGTCACACCGTCTATCGTGCTTGAACGTACGGCGACCAAGCGCGAGCACCACTCGTCGAGCGAGGAAAATGGCGGCGGCCGCAAGGACCTTCTCCATCAGGGATTGGCGATTGATTATGGTCGTTTGCTGCGCCCGGATGTTTCCGATAGCGCGTCTGTCCAATCGCTACGATGGTCCAAGTCGCTGCCTCAGGCTGGCCATGCGCCTCGGAGGCGTTCGTGGAGTGTCTCGGGTGCCGACGAACGGAGCGCTGGCGCAGACTCGCCGCCCTCTGGTGCGCGTACTCCAACCAAAGGCAAGCACGGTAGCACAGTGCCGCCGGTGGCCGCCGCTTCTGCCACACCTACGCACGCTGCCATCAAAAGTATTCTGGTGCGGGGACCGCCCAGCCGCCGTCCGTCGCTCAACACTATCGGTGGCGGTGGTGGCGGTGGTGCCGGATCAACAACTGTCTCAAGCTTGGCGACATCACCGCGACCGTCGCTGAGCCAGCGGCCTCAGTCTCTGTTTGCACCGCCACAAGTGGGCGATGATGCCCAGGCCAAATTCCTCAAAGTCTCAGACGGCCTGACTTTCCGTTACCACCCAAACAACCCGCTGGGTGGTCCTGGCCGGTTTGGTCGTGTGTACCTTGGCGTAAACATCGACGACCCCTCCGATCTGGTGGCGATCAAGTTTCCGCATGGCACCGAGGAGGAAAGTCTCAAGACGATGCGACGCGCAGGTCTGTTTGGACACCGCAAGGGTCACGAGGCGCGTGCATTGCGCTGCATGGGCATGCTACGCGGCGAGGTGCCGCTCGGTGACGGACGCAAAGCGCTTGTCATGGACTATGTTGCCGGCCTGGAGCCGCGCGAGCTGATCGACCAGGGCCTGATCAACTCGGAGACGGCGCTCAAGAAGCTGGCTGGAAAAACACGGCGTGCGGTCACTCAGCAAATTCACCGCCGCGGTGTGGCACATGGCGATGTGCATGCAGGCAATATTCGCTTCCGCGTGGAGCCCAAAGTCACCTGGTGGCAGCGCATCCTTTGCGGCTGCCCACTGCCCGGTCCGCTCGGCAAGCTGTTTGGTGGTCGTAACGAAGACGACATGACGCGCACCTTTTCCACCAACTCGGGCGGCGACTCGGACGGACTGATGGGCTTTGGCTTTCCGCTGACACCCGCCACCACACAGGACGGCAGTCCCGGACTGGGGCTGTCCCGCTTTTCGACCCTCAGCTCGTTCCGTACCATGATGGGCGGTCGTCGTAGCAGTGGCGGCGGCGGTTTTGGCCCGGCGGGCACCATTGAGCCGGGTGACGCGCATGCGCAGAACCCGGACGCGGCCGGTGCCATCCAGTACAAGCTGACGCCGCAGTTTATCGACTTTGGCATGGCGCGCTTCCTCAACGAGCTCAGCCAGAGCGAGGCTGCGCATGCCGTCGAGTCGGATCGGCAGCGGGCCTACGACGCCGTCTGGACCCAGCGCCACCGTCTAGCACGCTCGCAGCGCGCTGCAGTGCCTGCAGCCATGCTGAGCGTCGCCGGCCACTCACGCGCACCGGCGGCCACCACCACGGGTGCGCAAGTGCCCGGCCAAACGTCTGGCGACGGCCTGGCCATCCGTCGTCTGCGATGAACCCCGTGTGCTCCTCCCTGCTCCACTCTCTACTCACTCGCCCACTGTTTTATCTTACCACCATGGCTCCTCTGTCGCTATCTTTTCTGGCAGTTGGGATTGTTTTTATTAGTCCTACTGTCGTTGGCTATTTTCGGTTTGGCGGGGTAGCACGTCTGTTGCCGTCGTCTCCGCCGCTATTATGCATTTCTATTTGCCAGCAGTGTCCCATCTACACTGTGCCATCCTACGGCCGCCATCGTGCGGCCGCTGTCATCGCTTTTACCCGCTGCTTCCGGATGTTTCTTGCAACGACCTTGCCTGCCACGCTGCCACGCTGCTGCAAACCACGCTTCATGTCGCCGTGCATGCGCATCGACAAGGCTTCCCTGACCTTTGCCATCATTATCCTTTTTCACACACCACTGCCATTAAATACACTATTGCGTGTGCATGTGCTGCCAATCCTTTTGCGGTGCATCTCCCTATTGGCTTCCGAACCTGTGTGCATGCAGCATACGTCGGCCCGAAAGAGCAGGTTGTAGCGGGCCGACGGTGAGCTCCGCCTTGCACCGATGTGCCTGTTCATTGCGTGCGCTTGAAATGGCATGAAGACGATCAAACGATTGCGGTCGCTATATGACGACCTGCCTACTCCAGGTGCCGTTGGCCTGTTTTGTCTTGCTCAAAGGGTCAGTTACACTGTTTTTGGCACGCGAGGAGGCGAACGCGATTGGTTGTATCGTCACTATTGGCTGCCCAAGTTGGGATCGCCACTTTTTATCGCCGTGCTGTCATTGTCGTCAGCGCCTCTTTGCTCACCTTTCCTTACTACTATTCCCACTACTACTAGTACCGTTGTTGCGGCTGTTGCCGTGTAGTATTCAACCTCACTCTTCTCATCGTCACTACCGGTGCTAGCACCGTTTGCTATCGAGGAGCACAGCGACGACGACGACGACGACGACAACGGTGGTTGTTGCGTCCTGTACACTGGTGTAGCTACAATAGCCTTTTCTTCTTCCCGACAACACCTTGTCTTAATCATTGGCTTAGCAGCTGCCACGCGGCAGACTCGTCCTTGTGGCCGGTATACGCAAGCACACTTGTATATCTTGAGGACAGCGCTTGCGCGTTCTTGCCGCCTCAACGTAAGTGCCACGGTGCCGTCTGCGCCCTGCTCATCTTTGCATGTCGTGCTCTTTTGGCGGAGCGTTCTTTCTGCTGTCGGTCTCGCCGGCGTGCGGGTGGCTGGTTGCGCTCATGTTCTGGCGGTGTCGTTGCACACTCGGACACGGCTGTTTGGTGGCGGCGGATGCACCACCACGCTGCCAGTTGCCGTGTCGCCTGCCATGTTGGCGATGCAGGCGGTATTGGCCTTGTCTACCTTTGCCTACCAGTGTCGTACAAACTGGAAGGATGCTACACCACCAGTACCACTTGGTGTGCCCATTGTGCGGCTGCCACTTTGGCTCTTGTGCACTCGACCATCGGCGTCTTTGAAACTCCTCTGTCGTTTTGTCTTGCTGGGGTTACGGGTGGTGCTATATGTGGCAATGGCGCTGTCCCGCCTTGGTGCAGTGCCACGCCCACCCACTTGTCTGTATTGCACTTTCTCTGCGCTTGTTTCTCTTACTTTCTTTGCACTGTTGAGTGCGCTCATTGCTGCGCCACTGCCCACGCTACGTCTGTTAACTTGTCAGTGGCTGGGCCTACGCTTGCTGCACACTGTCAACTGCGCTTGACTGGTGCTCACTGCGCCCCACTGCATTGGCGTAGCACAGACAGACACGCTTGACAGGACGACGCCAACCGACGGTCGGTCGGTCTGCTCGTTTGTCCTTTACTCTTTGGTGTGCCTTCGCTGGCCGTCGCATGCTATTGCGCTTGTCATTTCAGTCTAGGCTAATCCACTTTGCATGTGCAGTGCCATTAACCCAACCCAGTCTTTGTCAAGCGGCGTGTACTAATTGCCACCGTCAACATGAGTTATAATCCTCCCGGGTACAGCGAGTATGACGAGTCGCGGCGCATGACATTTGTGCCCGGCTCGCCCGACTGGCATCTACAGCAAGAGCAGCTGCGTGCTCAGCAGCAGCAGCAGCAGCAGCAGCATCCGGCTGCCAATGCCGGCGACCATAGTGCCTACATGCACCCGCGCTCGCAGCCAACGCACAGCGCTTCGGATGACTACTATGCCCAGGAGCACGCTGATGCTCAGGCCGCCGGCAACTATGACGGCATGTTTGATGCGCTCAACACCGACACACAAGAGTACCAGGCGCAGCAGTACACCGACGCTTCGGCTGTGCCGAATCTCAACGAGCCGAACCAGCAGCGGGCGTATCTAGTTGATGATCAAAAGGAGAACGCGGGTGCGTACACGTACGCCAGCGAGTACGCACGCTACCTGGACAACCAGGCCGCCGACGAGATGGAGATGCCGCGCTTTGACCAGTACGATGACAAGCAGCGGCCCGACAGCTACGGACAGCAGGACTTTTACGATGAAGACCTGGACGGCCACGGCCCCGATGACGACGACGACGATGACGACGACGATTCGGACGAAGATGACGACGAGGATGAGGAGAACTCGCCGATCGAGATTGTCGCCGCGACCGTCTCCACCTTTGACGATCCGACGCTGCCCTGCCTTACCTTCCGCTTCTGGGTTATTGGCACCTTCTTCACTGTCCTAGGTGCTGGTGTCTCGCAAGTGTTCTACTTCCGCTCCAACTCGGTTATCTTCTCTGTGTTCTTTGTCCAGCTTATGTCGTATCCGATCGGCGTGCTTATGGCCATGGCCCTGCCGCGGCGCCAGTTCAACCTGTTTGGCTGGCGATTCAGTCTCAATCCGGGACCGTTCAACATGAAGGAACACATGCTGGTCGGTGTAGCAGCCAACACCGGTGGTACGGCCGCCTACGCCATCGATATTATCGCGCTGGAGCGCATCTACTACCGCACAGATATAGGCGCAGTTGGTGCTATCCTGCTGCTGATCACCACGCAGTGCATTGGCTACGGCATGGCCGGTTTCGTGCGCCGCTTCCTGGTCACGCCCGCCAACATGATCTGGCCGTCCAACTTGGTGCAGGTGGCCCTGTACAACACGCTGCACGGTGCCGAGCCCTCGCATCAAGGCATGAAGCGCCAGACCTTCTTCATGATTGCGTTTGTTGCCGTCTTTTTGTACCAGCTGCTGCCCTTCTACGTTGCACCGGTCCTTTCCTCCATGGCCATTCTCTGCTGGATCCTTCCCAAGAGTCCGGTCGCACAGATGCTCGGCTCTGGATACAACGGCCTCGGTCTGTTCAACTTTTCGTTTGACTGGGCGGCCGTCGGCTCGTTCGGCCCATTGTACACGCCGTGGTGGGCGCAGCTCAACTTTTTCGCTGGCGTTGTCATTACGCTGTACGGCGTTGCTCCTGCGCTCTACTACACCAACACCTGGGATGCTCAGCTCTACAACCTGGCGTCGGCCGATCAGTACGACGAGGACGGCAACGAGTTCGACATGTCACGTATCCTCAACGATGACTACACCGTCAACGTGCCAAAGCTGGAGGCCTACTCCGAGCTGCGCATGTCGCCGCTGTTCGCCTTCACCTACGGCACCTCGTTCCTCACACTGACGGCCACGCTGACCCACGTGTTCCTCTACTACCGCCACTCCATCTACCGCCAGTTCCGTGCGTCGCGCGCCGAAAAGGAGGACATTCACACGCGTATGATGCGCGCCTATCCCAATGTGCCGACTTCATGGTACGCCGGTCTGTTCGTCAGCATGCTGGTGGTGTCCATCATCGTCTGCGAGGTCTATCCGATCAAGCTGCCGTGGTGGGGCCTGCTCCTTGCCGTGTTTGTGGCCTTTGTCCTCACGCTGCCCATCGGCATTATCCAAGCCATCAGTAACAACCGCATTGGTCTGAACGTCATCACCGAGCTGATCTGCGGCTACATCTATCCTGGCCACCCGATCCCGAACGTTGCGTTCAAGGTGTACGGCTACATGACGATGTTCCAGTGCCTGCTGCTGGTGGAGGACATGAAGCTTGGCCACTACATGAAGATTCCGCCGCGCAAGCTCTTTGTGGTGCAGATCTGGGGCACCGTTGTAGGCGCATTGGTCAACTACGGTGTGCTCGCCTGGGTGATGGAAGTGAAGGGCAAGGTGCTTCTGGGCGAGGAAATCGACCCGTCCGGCCAGTGGGATCCGCGCAACACGCGTATCTTCTATGCTGCCTCCATCATTTGGGGTGCGCTCGGCCCGGCACGCACGTTCGGTCCAAACTCTCCCTACAGCGTGCTGCTCTGGTTCTTCCTTATTGGTCTGGTACTGCCGGTGCCTTTCTACCTGCTGCACAAGCGCTTCCCGAACGGCAAGTGGCATCTGGTCAACATTCCCATCTTTGCCATCGGTACCTTTGCCGTTCCGCAGTCGCCGTCCAACTTTGTTTTCTCCGGCTTTATCGTCTCGTTCGTCTTCCAGTACTTCCTCTACCGTCGCCACCACGGCTGGTGGAAGCGGTACAACTATGTGCTCTCGGCTTCGCTGGACGCTGGTACCCAGGTGGCTGCCATGTTTGTCTTTGCTGCTTTTGCCAATGCGCCGTTCCCCGAGTGGATTGGCAACGCCTCGCCGAGCGCCGAGATGTGCGACATGTCGTTGGTGATACCCCAGCCGGTGCCCTTCACACTGGACGACTAAGCGCACTCTGGCGAACACACACCCGTGTGTTTCACCCGTCTTTGTTGTTTTTGTGAAGCATTTCCGATTCGCTCTACCTTGGTCTTTGCGGCGTCTGCGCTGGCTCGCCTGTCCGCAGCGCTTTCCTTTTGTCGTCGTTAGCTTTGCCTCTGTGAGGCACATGTCCATCTTCTCCTTGTCTCATCCTGTTCGGTTTCGTTCGGTATGCGCGCTCGCACATCCCTGGCTGCTAGCTACTGCATGTCGACCATACACAGTTGTTCTATGCCATAGCCTATGCCGCCTCGCTTTGTGTAGATCAATAATACTGCTTCCGTTGCCGTAAATACAGCATAGTGCATGCTGCATATCTCGTTTGTTTATGTGTGTGTAAAGTTGAGCGACTAGCTGGTATAGCGATGATGTATATGAGTGAAAACAGCAAAAGACAGCGCGTCAAGAGGAAGGTAGCGCCAGTGTGATGGCGGCGAAGAGCGGGCAAACAGAAATCGAGCACAACTAAGACCCCGATGGCGCGTGAAGATAGAAAACACAAAGCGAGCACAACATGGCACATGTAAATAGCAGAGATGAAAGTAAGAGAAAGAGGGAGGAGAAGAGCGAAATAAAAAGCGTTACATCGGTCGAAAAGACCATAGCTGACCGAGGGCGGCTACGCATCGTTCACAGTCGTATCTGCGGTTGAGGGTGAGCTGACTGGTATTGGAGGCAGCGAAGCTGGAGCAGGCGGTGATGGTGCCGTTGTTGCTGAAGAGACTGGCGCCGAGCTGCTGGCTGCAGGCGGCATCGACAAGGTGCCCATTTCCTCGTGTAAAGCCTGTACGTGATGTGCACGACGTGCCATCACATCAGCCTCGCGGACCGTCTGCTTAAGTCGGCCACATGCCAGCTGTAGCAGACGGTCCGGGCGTCGAGCACGCGACGGTATCTCTTTCAAGTAGTTATAGAGCGCTGCGGCGCTGTGGAGCTTCAAAAGGTCTCGCTCGTTTAGCAGCAGCAGCGCCACACCCACACGGAATAGCGCAGTCTGCCCTTCAATCAAGATCACATCCCATACACGCAGCAGCGTCTGGCAGCGATCAATGATGATTAGTCAGCTATAGTCCTGCACGCCCACCCGCACAGACACTCACCTCCAGTGGCATGCTCTCTGCGTACAGAGACATGAACCAGCTGATCGTGACCGCAGCTGGGTCCACACCACAGGCCTTCAAATGCCCGGCCGCCTGAGGCGAGCTGTCCCGCCACAGATCCTCGAGTACTCGCTGATCGGCCTGCACGGTCGTCAGCTGGTTTCCGTGATATTCCTCTGGCATTAGGTGATCCAGTATGTAGACCAGCATCCAGAATGCATTCTCTTCGGAGGTCGGAAAGACAAGCAGCAGGGTAGCTACCATAATATTCATGCCTGTGACAACACTGTACCGTTAGCGTATAGCCGCAACAGTACCATCGGCTTTTTCGCAGCAGGAATGCAGCATACCTTGGCAGTAGCCGGTGGTTGGATTGTGCCTGCATAGCGTGTTGGTCAATGCGGTTGTAAGTAAAATGGTTGGCAGCACAACGCCGATCGTGCCTACCAGGCATATGCGGAGAGAATACGACGAAGCTTTGGTACACCAGGACCGTCGCCGCCAAAGAACACGTTATCGGGTAGCGTGCGATGTAGGTCCTGTTGTCAGATGGGCGGTAATGATAAGCACTGTGGTTCACGCGGTAATGCGCGTGCTGCCGCCACAAACCATGCAGATCTGATCGTAGAACGGACAGGTCTTGTCGGGCTGCGACTCTAACAGCTGCTGATAGTAGCCGGGCTTTCGAATCTTGTACGCGCCAGAGCACTCCAGCCATATCTGCAACAGGACAGTGTGAGTACATGACCGCTCGCCCCGTCAAGGTTCGATGGCATTGAACGTTTACCTGAGGCCTGCAAAGCGTGGCGTGTTCAATGCAGGCCGTTAATAAATGTACGACATGCGCCTTTAACCCGGCTACGCAGCAAACTTACCGGAGCTGTGCAGGAACACCCGAGCGCACCAGCTGCCGAAGTGGCTTGCGCTCCTTTTTCGTCAAATCCTGAACTCGCCGTGCCAACATGCCTTCCGTGATGGTCTCCAGCAGCGCGCACTGCTGCTGCTGATGCTGGATTGTTGGCGTGATAGACAGGGACGTGAAGAGCGCAGATCCGCCAGTGGATGAGGGCATTTCGGCTTCTGCTGGCAGTTTAGGCGGCGCAGCAGCAATTGAGCTGGGTGCACTATGCACATCAGCCGTGCTACCATCATCTGCATGAGCTGGTGTGTCACCATCTGCCGACAATGTATTCGCCGATGGCGGAACGCCAACAGCGATTTCGACCATCTCTTCACCTGCGTCATCACTAGCAGCTGATGCAGCCGGTGGAGTAGACGCTGATGTCGACGTTGGTGATGTCGATTCGGGCTCACGCGCAAAACGCACCCAGCGCTCAACAATGGCATCTTGAATCGTGTCGTGTAGCTCTGCTAGCTGCGCAAGCAATCCTCGCGCAGCTCCCGATCGGCCTGCGCGCAGTGCCGACAAAGTGCCAGACGAGGAGGCTCGTGTGACGGTAGGGGAGTCGGGCGGAGAGTGGAGATGCTGCAGATCGTGGGTGGTCGCCGGAACGGTAGTTGTTACGGCGGTAGTGGCATGCACATTGGCGAACGACGTAGCAGCCGGCGACAGGCTGCCAACAACAAGCGGGTTCACGCCGCTACCGTCTCCGCCGATACCTCCCGGTGCTGTGGCGGACATGAGCGGCAGTGCTGATGGTGCTGCGCGTCGCAGCGAAAAGCCCTGTCGTGTTGTGCGGCGCAGATTGTGCTGCTGATTCATCGCCTCACGCTCGCACGCTCCCGCATTATCTGCTGACATTTCCTCGCCACCGCTGCCGGTGAGCCCTATGACAGTGTGATAGCGCGTGGACGTGGCGCCATCGGTGGAAGAGCGTTTGCCGGCGCTTTGTGTTGAACCTGAACGATTCAGATCTACAGAGCTGCTGATAGCAAACGGGTTGTGTGCCAGCAGCCCCATGGTCCAACGAGCGATACCGCGCTTTGAGTTGGTGTAAAGACCGGAAGAGAGCTGACCGCCATTGATGAGCTTCGTTGCAAGCGCAATGGCTTTAAAGTGCAAAGGTACGCCGATTGAGCGTTGCGGTGTGTTGGTAGCGCTACTATTGGCTGGTGATGATGCACGCGTCGCTTGTAGCTTATTTGTACCGACAATGCTAGTGACATCAGCGTGCAGATCGGCGCGGTTGGTGACTCGCGGACGTTGATCCTGCGATGACCCAAAGCCTTTGGCTATTGCGGTCGATGCGGCCAGTCTGCCAGATACAGCGATTGCTGCTGCTGCTGTGTTAAACGCCGACGTTGACAAGGACTGTGGCGAAGAGGAAAGCGACTGAGCGATGCTCGGATGGCCTAACGCTGGTGAGTTTGAGCGTGTGGGCGATGCTATAAACGCACGGACTGCGGTCGCCGTTACGCTGGTCCGCGGACCTTGCGAGCCGCTGTCTTCATCACCCTCGCGCAGCGTAGACAGCAGCGGCTCTTGCGAGATCCTACTACGCAACGTGTGCGCATTGTTTACAGCTCCATTGCCACTGGCTGCGACCTGTTTCCCTGCTTCTTGGGCATCAGCGGCCGCTGTACCCTGAGCGTGGTCGTCTGCGCTGACGTCTGCGGCACCGCCACGTCCTGGTATTGTCTCCCATTCGGGTACATCATCGCCTTCTAGACCGTCGTTCTGTGCCATACCAGCGGTACGGGTAATTGACGATCCAAGTCCACGCCAGGTCAGCAGGCCAGCAGTCCAGCGTTCCAGTGAGCTGCGTATCCGCGGCGACGTGGCCGATGCTGCACGGCGGTCGTTTGTGTCGCCTCCTTTTGCTGGAGCATCCTGCGTAGTCTCCGCCAACTCGCCCTGAATCGTTGAAGCAACCGATGGCCTGCGTGTGCTCACCGTCGACGAAGTGGAAGCGCGGCGGGCTCCACGCGACACCTCGGCAAAGGTAATGGTTGAAGGCTTTCGTGGTAGCATGCCGCAGGATACGGACTGACCAAGCATACTTGAAGTTACGTGCACCTGGTCTTCGTCGGAACTGGCCAGCGAACCGCAGGAAAACCACGCCGTCTCCTCGCCGTCAAGATCCGATTCAAAGCCAACCACGCCGAGATCATCATTGCTTTCATGCCTCAACAGCTGTCTGCGCTGTGCAGAATGTCGGCGCGATGGTCGTCGTAACGGCATTCGCGGACGCGTTAGATCCAGAAGTGCATCTTTGCCGATATTGGGCAGCACACGCTGCATGTCGGTTGGCACCAACAGACGGTTTGACCGGCCTGTATCATCGTTGAGCGTCAATCGATCGGTATCATCGCCGCCATCATCGTCGCCGTCCACATCCGCGTCATCGTCCGATGCCTCTCCCGTTGCATCGCCGGAAACTGATATCCGTGAGCGTAGCGATGTGCGCTTGGTAAGCGGAGGCCGAGAGGACGTGTGAGCAGGTGTTGGCGGCGACGACCGTGCGAGTCTTATCGGTAGCGCAGCGCCTCGTTGTTGCATCTGTGCCACCGAACGCTCCAGGGACCACAGTTTTTCGCGCTGTCGAGTCAACTCTGCATGGAGTGTGATCAGCTCGCAATGCTTTTCGTTGACCTCGCGTTGCGCGCGATCATAGCCAGCAGATAGCAGACGAAGCAACTGAAGCACGGTCATGTTTCGCGTAGTGTTGCCGTCACTGATGATGTAACTCTCCA
>KZ992943.1:0-11712 GCA_003614735.1 Thamnocephalis sphaerospora | reverse complement strand
CCAGATTTTGCACCGGCCAGAATATCCCAGAGAGGCAGAATAATGGACATTTTTAACGCATTCGCAGTGAGCATTCTCAGCACCGTATGTTTCTACACCGCCAGCGCCTACTTCGTAGTCCTGCTTGGTCTTTTTCTGCACCGTCTCATAGGTGTTGGCGTCGATAAAGGTGATGACATCGTTCTGAGCCGTGCCAACGGTAAGCAAGCGTAGCGGCGCACTCCAGCCACAACAGCAAGCCATACCCACCTTATTACCGACAGCAATATGTTTGCCATCCGGACTCCAGCAGATGTTGATATTTTCTCCATCGGTGGGGATGGTGTGGATGCATCGGATCGCTAGTAGCCAGCACGTTGATCAGCCGCAAGGCCATCGACAGAGTAGCCACCAAGCATGCTACTTACTACGGGCATCCCAGATCCGCACTGTCTTGTCACCCGATGCCGTTGCCAGTCGGTCTGGATGAGTCGGATCCCAGCATAACTGGTCCACTGTGTCGGTGTGTCCTTTAAGCGCAAACGAGTTTTGTGGATCCGTCTATCCGTCGAGCATGTCGCCAGAGAGCACGTCAGCAGGTTTGCATCCCAGTGGCAATAGCAGCGGCTCGACCCACCGACCGCTCCGGATACCAGATGCGTGCAGTGCGGTCATACGCGCACGATGCCAGACGCCGTCCATCCTGGCTCCAGCGCACGGATTGCACGCGACTGCTGTGTCCGCGAGCGTATTCGCGCGTACGCAGCCGCTCAAACACCCTTTGCTTTTGCTCTAGTGTCCGCATGGTTTGAATTACCGGGCAGACCCGCTTGCTGGCTACAGATCGCTAGGGTTTGGCACGCACAGTTGCACCAGCAGCCGGTGGGGAATGGACGGAGCGATTGTATGTTTACGAGAAACAGCGGTAAACAACAATGGCCAGCGTGGAAAGTACTGCCCACGGCTGTTCAACAAGATATGCACCATGTACACGGTCAATTCACGACAGGACCAAGCCATGGACGATATATTCCATGCAAAGACAATCAGCGACCACCATACTGCGCACTACTGCTGTCTAGTGCAGCCACGACTTTTCAGTGGGCACCGTCCACTTTGTGGTGACCTTCTTGCGCAGCGTGAAAAACTCCACGCCACCATCACCTGTAATGTCCATGTCGCCAAAGCTGCTTGCGTTGATGCCGCCAAAGGAGAAGGGCTCGCGCGGCACGGGGACGCCAATGTTGACGCCGAGCATGCCAGCAGAGAAACGCTTGGTGAACCATTCGGCCACGGCACCGCTGCTTGTGTAGATACAGGCGGCATTGCCGTATGGATTCGCATTTTCTATCTCGATTGCCTCCGAAGCGGACTGACACACATACACCGAGAGCACCGGTCCAAACACTTCGTCATGCAGGGCACGGTCGCTACGGTTCCGGTGCACAATCACCGTCGGGCCAACCCAGCTGCCCTGGCGACTAGCCCAAGACCGGCCATCCACAAGGATCTGTGCTCCAGAACGCTCTGCCTCATCAATGTACCCGATGATGCGGTCACGCGAGGCATTGTCGATGACCGGCCCCACCTGCCGGCTGTCGCGGCCTGGCTGCAGCGCCTGTGTTTTCTCGCGAATCAGATCAAGAAGCTGAGATTGTTCGCCGACAAGAAGCAGCACAGAGGCCGCCATGCACCGCTGTCCAGCACAGCCAGAGAACGAGTTGACCACGTCCTGGGCGGTCATTTCCAAATCGCAATCAGGCACGGCAACCAGGTGATTCTTGGCGCCGCCAAGTGCCAGACAACGCTTATCAAGCGCACGGCATCGCTGCGATACCAGTCGCGCCACTGCAGTCGTACCCACAAAGGTAACGGCTCGCACAGTAGGATGCTCAATCAAGTGCTGTGCTGTGTCTTTGTCACCGTGCACTAGATTGATGACACCAGGCGGAAAGATGTCGGCAATGATGCTGGCAACGCGGTTCAGCGTCAGTGGCACCTTCTCGGATGGCTTGAGCACTGTCGAAGAGCCGTAATTGCGGATTAGCACTCTGCACTGGCTACATGCACGGTGACATGCAATCGCTCTGTTGCTTACCGACGGTGTTTCCGCAGCCGACCGAGATGGGCAGTGTCCACATTGGCACCATGATGGGAAAGTTGAAGGGCACAATGGACACGACCACGCCCACAGCATCACGGCGCTCCTGGCATGTTACACCGCGGCTCACCTCGGCCACGCGGCCAGCTGCAATCTGTGGCAAGCCAATAGCATACTCGACCGTCTCAATTCCCTTGCGCACGCTGCCCAGCGCCTCTTCCTTGGTCTTGCCGTGCTCTAGCACCACCAGCTCAGCAAGCTCATCTTCGTGCGCCTGCAGAGCCTGGTGGAAGCGGATAATGTACTGGGCACGGTCCTTGTAGGTGCGTGTGCTCCACGAGGAAAAGGCGGCGGCAGCAGCACGCACGGCACTGTCCACGTCAGCAGCTGTCGACACGGGTACCCGAGAGATGACTTTGCCGGTATGCGGCGTCGTCACCTCGAGATGACGCACAGAACTGCCGTCCGCGACACCTTTGCCGACCTCGCTGCCGGCCTGGTGAAAGGCATTGTCGTAAAAGTTGGAAAGCTGTTCTGGGATGCCGGCAGTCATGTTGAAAACAGGGCGCGCAAATATACAGGCAGTGATTCAAGCGTTGAGCTAGCTACACTGTTACAGCGGAAATCGACTAGATAACAGCACTTGGGCTGGGTGAAGAGCTGGAGGCAGGCAAGGTTTGGGAAAGAGTGGCAAAGAGAAAGCGCCGTTGGGCAGTGGCGGGGCGGAGTGAGTGCCAGTCACAAACATCCACCAGTCACATGATCCCACAAGCCATCACCACTAAAGCCACCAACGGCAAGCATCACTGCGCGGGCATCACAGTATATGCGATGTGTTCGCTATACGTAGCAGTAGCGGCATTCGACATGTGCAACCGGCGAACCCGATGGTGCTGGCTGCACGTAGAGCAATCGTAGCCACTACAGCAATGCTCACTAGCAATCACACGACAGATGCTGGTAACGTCCGTGACGCGGGCATATTTCGGAAACAAGGGTATCATGAAAGCAACAGCCAAGACAGCCCAAGGCACCTTAGTACGTGATAGCTTAGCCTGGTGTCTATTTGAGATGGCAGCGTTTGAAAGCGTTTTCATTTGTGCATCGTACTGCTTGACAGCATGCCTACGCTGGCGAATAAAATGCAAGCCGTAAACATTCCAGAAGCAAAGTTATGTGCACACATGTTCCATGGCATTCGGCATGGTCAGATGAACAAGCCAATGGCAATCGACATGAATGTACGCTGCATGTCAATTACAGTCTGACATTGACAGCTGAGACGGTCGCTGCGGCTGCTGGCCCGCGTGTTGTCACGCCTCAAAGCTTATCCTGTCCATGTCTTGCCCTAGTATCTCTAGCATCAGCCGTATGCAACTAAGAATGCATCATCTATAGCGTTCGCAATGTCTAGGTCATCCAATCACAGGTAATGGCATTGCAGCACCTTCAAAAGCCACCCAAGCGGAATTAACGGCACTGTCTAGCCTGTCCTCTGTCACTATTGACACTACTATTTCATTCGGCTCCGCAAAATGTCAGACAGTTTGCTGCGCCACCATAACGCCTTAGCTAGTGCCCAGCTGCTAGCAATCACCCGCACCATGTGCACCTCACCGTGCGCGCCCGTTGACATCGTCAATCGTGGCGAAATCACCGGCGGTAACTGATTGTGGGTTGCCAACAGTATCGCCTAGTACCGTCAGCCGGGTGTTTGTGTATGCCCTTCATAGGCTAAGTAGCTGTTGTGTCGGCGCTCAGCATGGTATCCTGTGCTGACAACCAACCGCCACTCTATTCTTGGACCATCATTCATTGTCTGGCCATGGCAGCCGTCATGCAATCTATTACGCTGCCACTTTTCGGATGTACAAGCTGTCTAAACGAGTTGACAGCCATCCTCTGCCGTTACCAGCGCGGTTTGCGTTCGAAAGCGCTCAGAAAACGGCTAGCCTGCTAGCACTCATGCCAGCACCCCCACACGTATATAACTGGACACTCGCGTAGTGTTTTCGCTCGGCATTGCACCACACTCTCCAGCCCATCAATCTTCACCATCTACCACCATGGGCAAACGTACGTATATTCTCAGTATGCCACTGTATATCCCTGTCAGTGCACCTCTGTTTTCTTGCGCATGCTCGCTTGTTTCTGTTCCACGCACCTATGCCGTTGGCCTTGGCTAGGCTGTCTCTCTGCACGCGTATTTTGGCCCGCATTTCTCGCATTATACGCCATCATTATCTCGCGTTGTACCTATCACTATGTCTGCTCTTTATCAGCGCCGCGTTCGCTATCCTATCTATGCATGCGTATCCCATTACGCCTTGGTGACCGCTGATGCATTAGACTTCACGTCCGACTCTATGAGCTGCCCTCCTTGCGTCTGTCAGGCCATGATAACGCTCGTAACGGCAGCGGATGTACTAACGGTTGCATGTATTTTGTTGTGTAGCTCTAACATGGAAAGAGTGCAATGTATGCATCTTTAAGCTAGAGAGGCTAAAATACATGGGTAAAAAGATTAAGGAGCAGGGCTCAAGCGACCCCGACTATCACGAAAGTTTAAATGTGTACAGGATTATTGCAGAAGACTGCTCGAATACGCTTTGCAAGTCCCCGCTAGACATTGATTCGTTTTGTTCGCAGACAAATATGTTGAGTGAAGGGCAGTGCATTCTCATTGATGAACAGATTGTCAGGACTGCAATCAAAGACATGAAGAATTATTACGAGTACCTGCTTTCTCAAATAGCACAGTCGGCGCAAGGAAATGCTGAGGACGTACAGTCAGAGCAAGGTGGCACCGATGACGTACAGCCAGAGCAAGGTGACATCGATGGCGTACAGCCAGAGCAAGGCGATGCTGAGGACGTACGGTCGGATCAAGATGATGCTGGGAACGTACGGTCAGCTCCGAGCGTGAGTTTGATGCAAGAAGAACGCCAAGTGCCTGTTTTGCAGGGTAATGTGCGCTCGTGCAAAGGGTTTAAGAAGCTTCTGAAGGAGCTTCGCGATTTTTTCGCCAAGATGTGCGCAAAGTAGCAATGCTGTTGCTATTGCTATTGCTGTTGCTATTGCTATCGATATTGATATACGTCCGCATGGCTATTCTATATGCTGTCAAAGTCACATCTAGCAACAGTTCTTTCACTAAAACTATTATCGGTATGCAGCATGCGGTCTCTGTAACGGCGTTGCTGTCAAATGCTACTATCATTAGTCACAGAGTGCACACGTACCCGTACCAGATAGCATTACCATCGATGACACCGCCCAGTCTCTAGGGGAGATAAGATATTTGTTTATTCAGCGGCTGCTTTCATGGCGGCCAAACAAACGATATAATTACATCTACTATGCTTCCGGAAGAGTCAGGCCGACTGCTTGTGCCAGCCATCGCCATTTCCTTGCAAAAGCACCGTAGTTGTTCATCTTGATGCTGGTGCGCCGCTTGGCAGCGATGATATCGGATACCATGTGCTTCCACATTGCAAGCATCTGGCTTGTGGACGTATGTTCTTCTTTGAAGATCAGCTTGGTACGGCAGCGGTATATGCACCATAGGGCGCATGCGATAGGCAGAATGCATGTGGCCTTCTCTAGCCTCGGCCGTGGGCGGTACGACAGGGACAGAACCATGTCGCGGATTATCGCCGCCCAGTCTCTAATATTATTGCATGGTGTAAAAATGTTACCGACTGATTGTAGTAGTATTGTACAATGTACGATTATTACTGATCGGCCAGTGCGATGACACTAGAAGCAATCACGTGGCCTCAAGACTCGTGCGGATAATACCATCGGCTACTTTAAAGACTTGACTTGGCAAACACACCGCGCGACCATTGGCGGTCGTCTGGCTACTTGAACGTCTAACGTTATGCAAATACTTGAAATAAGCAGCAAAGGACTTCACCCCCAGCTTGACAACGAGGCCGGTCTGACCGCACTTGTTATATCTTGATCTTTTTCAATCAAAACGCAGATCTAAGATTGCACGGCATTTTGCCCATCAAAACCATCCATCAAAACCGATCTATGGCATCTCCACGCTAGCCTCTCTTCCTCCTGCCTTCACCACCATGGATCGAGTGCCAGAAGAAGTGTTTGACCATCTGATTTCCGCTGCAGACGAGGATGCGCTAGTGGTGCTTTCTAGGACTTCCAAACAGATGCGCACT
This sequence comes from Thamnocephalis sphaerospora, assembly GCA_003614735.1. Lineage (NCBI taxonomy): Eukaryota > Fungi > Zoopagomycota > Zoopagomycetes > Zoopagales > Sigmoideomycetaceae > Thamnocephalis > Thamnocephalis sphaerospora. Next base: position 5,448 of record KZ992943.1, on the reverse strand, counting down.
CGCATCGTATGTCGCCAATGGTTTTGGCGCAAGCGCTATGAGCAGCAGTTTCCGCAAAGTGACAAGGATGAAGCCAAGTGGCTGTACCACTACATGCGGTTGCACAAAGCCATCAGTATGGATGGTAAAGACACTAATACTAGCCCAAGTATCCCGGATCAGACTGTGCAGCTCGACTGGTTCAACGTGTACTGCAAACGCCGTACCACGGAACATATTTGGAGCCGAGATACTCCTACCATACATCAATTAAATGATGTATCTAGTGTCCGTCCAAAGGGCACTCGTATCTGCAGCATTCCATATATCCATCATGGGATTTCTCCTGAAGATGTACGGGTTGCATCGCAATGGGTAGAAGAGCCCAAGAAGCAACCGCTTTGGATCCTGGAAAAGCTTTGCTGGGCTGGATTGTTTACCAAACATATGGGGGTGCTTTCAGAAAAGCACTCGAATGACTATTTAGTAATTGGAGTTTTCCAACGTTTAGCACACGAAATACTCCTATGTATTTGGCATTTTGAGGCACTCCAGAAGCAGCCGCGTATACTCGGCGTTAAGCTGTGGTCATACGAAGAGCATTTGCATACAAACTGGTTCATTTTTTATCAGTATAGGCCTTCAATGCCAAATTCTCCCTGTCTGTTCATGTACGACTGCGCTAAAAATGTCCATTATTCTGCCTCTCTGGGATATTCTGGCCGGTGCAAAATCTGGGATGCTACCGAAGATAGTGCAATGATAGTTTTGATAGCTTATAACAAAACTACTAGCAAATGCATCTGTGAACTTTGGAAGGTTAACTCTGGCCATGAGATGTCATTTCAACGCCAAGCTACAAGCATAGTGACAGTGGATAACGTAGATTGGTGCTTGTACATCACGTGCATCGACGACAGGAGGGCTGTGCTGGTATTTCAACATCGAGACGAGCCACAAAATAAGGATATGGGCCGTCTAGTGCTAATGGAAAGATCACTCAAGACCGCACACGTGTCATTCGAAGAGAAATGGATTATGGATACGGAATGCTGGCCTAGAAAGGTAATACTAACGTCTCGAGGTCTGCTTCTTATAGCCCAAAAATACAAACCGCTAAGCCTGGTAAACTTAGATGATGGCACCGTACTGCACACCCTGTCAGACTTTGGGACTGGTTACTGCCGCTTCAGCGGTGTGTACTCGCTGAGGAAACCAGTTGCCAATTACCTGTTTCACGCATATCCGTACACTTTTTTAATCAATAGCAATATGTATGCACCGACAAAGAATATGATACTACGGCTGTTGCCTGGCAAATATGCTGGCAAAAAAGCCGTGTTTTCCGTTCTTAGCTATTTCGAATGGATGAACGCGCCACCCATCACCGAGCGTCGCCATTCTCAACCCACACCTACAATCGCAACAAAGCTGCGCAAGCTTATCTGCTTTTTGGGGCCATAAAGTCGGCGTGTCGCTGCATGTCAGGGTTCAAGCGCGCACTGATGGCAGAAATATTGCTTCTTGCACGTTAAAGAAATGATGCGCTGTTGCAATGCGCGTAAATAAACGCCATCATATGTTACAGCACAGTTTGCTATATTTGACAATATCCACTCGGGCCTCGATCTTATGCTACTATAACTGCTTACCCTGTCGCTTGGCTTAAGCTTGCAGTAGTGTCTGCGGTAAATATAATTACTCTTACCTGTTCATTTCCGCTAACCATTTCCATATCGACTGAGACTTGCGCTGTTGCAAGCGAAGCCTACCGACGTACAAAAACGGGCGTAGCGACGTCGATAACGGCATGCTTCACTCACAGGATAGTCGAATACGGAAACACGATGGGTCAGAGGACCGGGGCCAGAGGGCCAGAAGAGTCAGAGAACGGCGAGAGCCAGAGGGCTTCTATGGGTCTTGAAGACAATTGATTACAGATGGATCATTTATTACAAGTATCTGCCTAACGGCTACGGCTTATATAGCGGGCGGCTTGCTGGCCGTAAGGCATCGACAGGGGCTAGTGGTCGAGCCTACATGGGCTTAGAACAATATCGAATAACGTAGGATCGACGTTCGCGTTCTAATATTAGCCTCGCGACCTCATGTTGCTGTTGAATCGGCGTCCGTGCCCTTCGCGTTAGCTTGATGGCGTCGCGTTAGTATAAGATCGACGTCTGTGTATTAATGCGGACATCTGCTCGGCAGCCTCGTTGGGGCGGGCGATACTTGTATGGAAAGTGGAAAAACACGTGCGGTTGGAGGCCCGCACGTCACAGATTGGGCTAGAGGTTGAGGTGGTGGTTCGAGTGGCGTCAAGGCTACGCAACGGAGTGCGAGCGCAAGAGCCGCACCTCTGCGCTGCCCTCAATACGTCGGGTAATTTTGTCATATGTCGCACATTTATTGGTCCCAGCACTGTGGTGGTGCTTGGACGCAGGTCATGCAAACAATCATGACCAGGTCTAGTGGATGTACACGAGTGCAACATTTGCAAAGACTTGGTTGGCATACTGGCATCTAGTTTAGCAGGGCGAGAATGCCGTCAGCAAGCAGCTTGTGACCATGGGTGGTCGGATGAAGCGGGTCCCAGAAAAAGTGCTGCTCGGGGTTGTTGCACACAGCACCGGTATTCTTGTCCAAGCACGACTTGTCAATCACGGAAAATCCGTGGCTCTCCTTGTCGTCGATAACCTTGCGCGTGTACGCGCTCAGGTCAAAGTGCCTCAGCTTGAGATCTGGGCGGCTTGCGGCATACTCCTGCACCTTGCTGGCTAGTAGCATGTTGTGCAGGCCGCTAATTTGCTTAAAGGCACCCTGCACTTGCTTATCCATTGCCAGCACGTAGGGTGAGGCCTCAAACAGCGGAAGACCCGAGACAACAATGTCTCGGGCGCCAGTCTCCGTGTACAGCATATCCACAATATTCAGAATGCGGCTGACCACGCTAGCGGTAAATTCGGCGTTAACAGGCATACCCGTCTTCAGGGCATTCACGTAATCGTTGGAGCCAACGATGACGGTGTGAAGTGCTCGCTCAGGACTAAAACTGCCGGAACCGGCAACTGGAAGGTAGTCCTGCCAAAGGTAATGCGGTACGTTAGCAGGTGTAGCGACAAACGCGTTCTAGTGCGCAGACTCACCGTGTGCACCTGGTCGTAGGCACTGGGCACAATGGTAGGATCAGTAGGAGACGCTGTTCCCTTCACCAGCCTGTTGTCGCTAGTGGCGCCGCCATAGGCATACGTGCTGAATGGAACATTAAGCTTTTCGGCAAGGTACTCGGTCCACACTTGCCCGTTGCTGTAGCGGCCGTTTGCGTACAGCACTGGGTGCGGTGTCTGGTTATTGGTCAGCTTGAATGTGTTGCCATTATCTGACAGGCTGTCACCAAAGACCACCAGCTGAGTAAAAGCTGGTTGATCGTTCGCAGCAGGCGGCAAGATAGCGGAAGCAGATCCACAGACGACAAGCGCAGACAGGAGAAGAAGTGCCTTGAACATGATGACAGTCTAAGGCTGTGTATGACGAATCGTAAAGTGCTGAGAGACGTTGCACGCCAAGTGCTAAGACTCGCTTGAGAGGCGTTTGGTGGAGACGAGGTGGAGCGGTGAACACAGCGTACTCTGTCAGATGCGCATATTGTGTTGTGCTTTTATGTAGTACAGCGTGCAGTGGCGCGTGGCCTAGACAGCATCGGTGAGTGGAAAAGTGGGTCGCGCGCAGCCACCACACACCGCGTGGCGCGCTACTCCTACTGGGCATAAACGGCAAGCATTTGTGCCGAACGGAGTAATCAAAATTGAAAATCCCTTAAATAGTCTGCACAGCATGCCTTTCTAACATAAAATGGCAAGAGCGGACCAAATGGGAATGGCAGACGTTAATGGTAACATGGTAATGGATCTGGACCACCAGCAAGTGATGGCGCAGCTGACACTGCCGAGCAAGGCCTGCTGCCCATCGACGGCAATGCAGCAAACCGAGGCAATTGTAGCGACGATTGGCGCCTTTTCAAAGTACATTTTGCGTGTGGTGTTACCTGGCGTAGGCCCATCTGCGACCTAGAGGTGTTTTATTGCTGGCACTACTCAACACCCGCGTATGGCTTTTTCCGTCTCTTGCGACAAACGGCCGTGCCCCGTGTACCGTTGGGGCATTTTACTCCTTATTCCATCACTCTGCGTGTATTCCGTTTTGCCCGTGGCCAAGGACAATGGACGCATCACTCGGCTTTACCCGCCAGGTAAACGTGGGCCATTGTCGATCGAGTTGCACACATGGCGCCATTGCAAGTAAGGCGCACACTTGTGCATGCACCACCTCGTCTGGCAATACAAGGCTAAACCACGTGTTGTCCGAGCGCTAAAACGGTGTAGCCAATCCAAAACACCACTGTTCTCGATGCTTGCCGGCGATATTCTAGAAACAGTTTGTCAGATTAAACTGGCGGATGTGCACATAGCAGTGAGCGCTGTTGCGATCCAAAGTCAGAATACGAAATTGCGCACTCTGTGGTAAAAACTATGACCAGATTGCAGTGTTGGACAGCGTATGCATGCGTCACGCCTACTTAAGCAATCCATCATTGTCATTATATTATTGAAAAACATACGAATATTCTATAGCACCAATTTGCGCACGTGTGCTACGCTGTCGATTCCTTTTAACGGGCATCTCAAGTTAACTAGATGCTTTTGCGGCTGGTGTGGTGTTAATGGAAGCCATGGCATCGCTGGCGGCCAGTATGCGGCCCTCACGCTTGGGTGAAACAGGAGTAGCAGCGCGAATGTAGTCCGCTAGCGCGTCAGACATCAACTCAAGCGACCCCGAGTGGGCGGGTGGCGTTGCAAAGAAGCCGTCGCCGCCGTCAATGAGAAAGTCTGCGGTGACGAGCGCATAGACAGTATCCGGCAGCAACAGCTCAAACTCGTCTGCAGCCGGCGACTGAGCAGTGATTGGGCCAGCCTTGCGTATCCGCACCTCGGTGACGCGATCGTACTCGGGCCGCGACATGTCAAACTTGATCTTGAGGCCTGATACCTGCACGAAGCTGGTAACTTTTTTGTTGCTCTGGCGATTCTTTTTGGCCAGAATATCCTCAAACAGCTGTACCAGCTGCTTGCCGGTAAGATCGATATCAACAATTGCAGTCGAGAAAGGCAGCACAGTCTTGACACTATCCACATAGACGACACCAGCATCCAGACCGGCACGAACGTCGCCTTGATTTACAATGGCAGCGCGAATCTCGGGGCGGTTGCGACGCGCATACAGCATGGCATCAGCAACCAAATTACCTATGTCACACTCTGTGTGCTTGCATAGGGAGTGGTCAAACGACGCAGCCGACTCGCCAACCACCACTTTGCCGAATGCATCGAGTGGCTCGCGCCACTTGAGCACCTTGGCCTTGGTGGCCGGATGCTCCGGCACGCTCTGATCCAGGTGGATGGGAGCACCGCT
>KZ992942.1:0-11742 GCA_003614735.1 Thamnocephalis sphaerospora | reverse complement strand
GCCCTGTGCTTACTGCGACGACCGATGAATTACACTGGACCGAGAAAAGGCCCTGAGGAGACGGAAGAGGGCGAAGTGCCGGTGACACCGCTGGCTGCGAGTGCGATTGCAGAAGCATCCATACCAAAGTCGCCCGCAGATGGCATTACAGCGGCAACGGCGGATGCACCAAAAGCACCGATAGACAGCGACGGTGGCGCTAAAACTGCGCGCCGTTCAAAGTGGGAATCTGACGAGGATGACGCGGCAGAAAGCGTTCGCGAAACAGCGGCCAAGCGACAACGGCGTACGAAAAAGAAAAGGGCGGTGGCGGCAGCGGTAGCGGCGGCGGCTACGGCCAGCCAGCCGGGAACGCCTAGCCATGGCAGCAAAGCAGATGAAGCAGACGAAGAAGCGTGTCGCGTGCAGGCAGACGCGTCAGACCAGTCGCCAGCACCGGCTATAGAGCAGTTACTGCGTCCTCACTGTCGTCGGCCGCTGCCAACGCCGCCGTGCATTCGACCCTGTGGTTCGGTGGATCGCTACGAGCGTCTCAATCGCATCGATGAAGGATCCTACGGCGTGGTGTATCGGGGACGCGATCGCATTACAGGCGAAATTGTGGCGCTGAAGCGGCTCAAATGCGAGCATCAGGATCGCAACGGGTTTCCCGTCACGGACCTACGCGAGATCCACTCGCTCCTTTGGATAAAGCACGAAAACATCGTCAACGTGCGTGAGATTGTAGTCGGCGGCGGTTTTCCGCCAAAGTAGGTAGACTGGCGCGGTAGCAAGGTGAAGCAACGCCATCCTTATACGTTTATTTTCTGCGCTCCAACAGGGTCTTTATCGTCATGGACTTTTTGGAGCACGATCTAAAGACGCTCATGGCCGGAATGCGCTCACCCTTTATGCAGTCCGAGGTGAAGACGCTTATGCTGCAGCTGCTATCGGCCGTGGCAACGCTACATCGCAACTGGATCGTTCATCGTGATCTGAAGACTAGCAATCTTTTGATGAACAATCGTGGTCGTGTCAAGGTGGCAGACTTTGGCTTGGCTCGCAAGTTTGGCAGTCCACTTGGGCCGATGACGGTGCCAGTCGTAACGCTGTGGTATCGGTAAGCAATGGTGGCCCAAACTTTGCCGACTGTGGCTGACTGTATAGCTCGGCAGAGCACCCGAACTGCTACTAGGAACCAAAGAGTACACCACTGCTGTAGACATGTGGTCAATTGGCTGCATATTTGGCGAGCTGATCCTTAAAGAACCGATGATGCCAGGTCGCGGCGAGATTGATCAGCTGAACCAGGTAGATGCAAGGCGGCATGTCTGGAGCAACAGAGACAGCCCAACGCGTAAGGCTAACGATGCTGGCGATGCAGATTTTCAAACTGCTTGGAACGCCCAACGAGGAGATTTGGCCTGGGTTTAGCAAGCTGCCGAGTGCAAAGAGCATCAATTTTACGCAGCAACCGTGCGTAACGTGTTGCGACGATACACCGACAAACACGCTGCTAACGGTGGTTCGTTGATGACGGCTATGACCAGTAGATACAATATGCTACGCACCAAGTTCAAGTACGTTACAGCCAGTGGTATCGATTTGCTTTCGCGCCTTCTTGCCTACGATCCGGCACAGCGCATTACCGCCGAAGAAGCATTGAAACACCCGTATTTCAGGTAAGCATGCGGCGATACAAGTTGACAGTCGCTGTATCTAATGTTGCTTGGGCGACCTTTCCTTCAGCGAGCATCCGCCACCGCAGCATCCAGACCTCTTTCCCAGCTGGCCGTCCAAGGCATCCAAGGAACGTTCCGGAGCGATGGTTTCTCCTGTGCTGGTGGTGCCAGAGGCCGACATGGGCTAGGCTCATCGACGGCCAGTGCTACATACAGAGCGCACGCATGCGTTCGTCGCAGTGTGCGTGACTTAATTAAACGGGTGTGTATTTTGCTATAAAAAAGTCTGGTGCCATGGCAGCAATACAGTGCGCAAAGCAAACAGGAGAATATGCACTAGTGAGACGAGGAAGCGAGTAAACAATGGCGAAGCAAAGCAGACCGGCGAGTAGGATGGTTGCTGCGGGACAAGCTGGCGTGTCTGCAAACCGCATTTTCAGCTGAAAAACGGATTGCTGTTGAGATCAGCCAGAAACATGGCCACCGCATCTGTGACATCCGTCTCTTGGTGAAGCAAACTGGAGTTGGCACCAGTGGACACCGTTGAGATGCTGCAGACGGTGTGCGTCGACATACTGCGAGACCGGTAGGGGCTGTCGCTCGTATCGGACGAGATACTGTACGCATGCGGCCGAGTTTTACCTCCAAATACCATGCCGCCAACTGGCTGTGTCCTGGAGATCTGGCTGGACGCAACGGAAAGTTGACTGGGCGACGGTGAGATGGGGACCCAACGCCGCGAATGAGAGTTGACGCTAGGCTCTGGCGAATGTGTGAATCCGGCTGGCGATGCTCCTCGGCCTATCGTTGTGGGCGCGGCGCCAAAGACAGGATATGGGTCGTTCAACGTCGCCTCCGAATCGTCTGACGTGCGCGTCCGCTGCACCTTGCTGGACTTGGATGCATACGGTGCGTTGGGAATCACGCGCTTTGCTTCAGTGTCATGTAGCCAGCTTGTTAGACCGGTGTCCATGGAACGGATTTCACCGTATAGATCAGCAAAGCGTTGTGCACGCTTCCGCCGGTCGGTTAGCTGCTCGCGACCGCTGGCACTGCGAGCATACTGCTGCCGAGTCGGAGGACTGAACGGACTCAGCTCAACACCCTCATCCTCGAGTGTGCTGCCAGAGTCTCGCACACGAGTACGCGGCACCAGCGATGTGCCCGCCGGGCTGGAAAACGACGAAGGAGTGCTGGAGACATCTGCAGGCTGAGATACTTCGCTCGGCAGAGGCGACATTGGTGACACCGACCTTGAGATATTAGCGGCAACCTGATGCAGCGGCAACGGCGATGGTGGTGGTGGTTTGATTCCCAAGTGCTGTGGAAATTGACTACCATGCGTCGCTGCTGCAGGCGACCCTGTAGGCAGCAGCTCGGGGCTCAAATGTGTCTGCGCATGCGCAGGCGGAAATGTCTGTTCTGCATGCACGATTGGTCGACCATCCTGGACATAGATTGGCGAGGGCACTGGCGAGGGTGGAGGGACCGTGCAGAGCACAGGTGATGCAGAGCTGAACGGCCGCGCATTTGTCTCACTCGCCTCCGCCACGGCCGCGTTTCTCCGGCCGTCAAGACTGTCGGTGGTGTTGCGACGCCGCTGTTCGTTCTTCATGCGCGTCCGGCGCCGGTCCAGTAGCGATACAGCCAGCTGGTACTGTTCTGCGTCCATCGACGTCTCATCCGTATCCACATCCGTATCCGCGTTGTGGCCATCGTGACCGTCGGCAGCCGCATCGGCGTGATCCTCCTCTGCCACTGTTCCAGCACTACCGGAAAATAGCGCGGGAACAAGCGCATCAGACAGGTTATCCCTGCTTGGTGAAAGCATGGGAATTTGGAAGCGCGACAAGCGATCAATCTTTTTCCGTACACGCAGACTATCCGACGGCTTGAGCTGGCCGTTGCACTCCTCCTTTACGTCCGCAGACCATCCAACACTGCTATCGTTGCGGTTGTTGGACCAGGCGTTGGCTGGCTGGGGTATTCCAGGCACCATTTGGTTTGGCACGCCATGATCGTTGGTCAGATGTACCTGTGGAATCTCTGGCACACTCGGTATACTCTTACTAAATGAGCCGCAAATAATACACGAAATTAGCATTCATGTTACAGTGCACCTGTAGCACGCAGACTTACATGGCCGGAGTACTTTTAGCAGCTGCACTCTTAGCGTAGGCATCGCTGTTAAAGCTGTGCGTAGCGGCAAGAGAGGATCGTGGTGCCTTGATGCCATCGCGAAGCGTAGCAACGCTAGCCCGACCAGAGAGCGACCGCTTTTCCACAATGTTTTGTGTTTTGGACGCCATTTCCCCTGATGCGTGCATGTTTGCCTCCTTATTTTCATGGTCCGCACCAGAGAGCAACGTGTCCAGCGTCTCGGTATCCGGAAAATACATCGACGGAATGAGGAAGCGCGAAAGACGCGCAACGCGTGCCTGGCTTGCTTCGCGCGCCTTTGCCTCGTGCCGCACACACTCTGCATCCAGTTCGGAGGGCAGCATTGAGCCGTTGCTCAGCGTTGAGAAACGATATGCCCCAGGCAGCGGCCGTACGACTGAAGCCTGTGTGTCTGTAACCAAGATGTTTGGCGGAGCCGCTACAGTGGCATCGCTGTAACCTGTCGAGGTCGGCAGCTGGGTAGCATGGTCTGTCGCGCCGCCATGACTGCCAGCACGCGCAGTGCTGGTTGAGGCAAGGATACTGGAAAATTCAGACATCAAGTCACCACCAACTTCGGGACTGGGGAGCGCGATGCGTGAAATGCGCTTTGACCGCTTTTGGAGGTCCTCCCATGTCGAGTCGTAGGAGTTGCTGGAGGAGGAGGAGGAGGAGGAGGAGAAAAAGCGTACAAGGTAGTCGGTCACCATGGGGATGAGATGGGAATAGAAAGAATAAGGAGAAGAGGATGAGCGCAAGTTGCGGCATGCGACCGAGATGGGCCATAGGTGATCCTCTCAACTTACCGGCGTGCCTCGCGTCCCACTGCGACCGGCGAGTGTTCCACTCTCCCTGGCATGTCCATCGAGGACATTTTTCTGAGTGGGATTAAATTGCCACCATGCGGCACAGAACCATAGGCCATGGGGGCAAGCAGGTGCTTCTCATCATCGTCACGTTTGGCGGGAATTTGGTAGGAGGCAGAGTACGCATGCGCTTTGGCTGCCAGGGCGGGAAAGCGACACGCGTTTGGTGCTGCAAGTGCGCCATGCGAAGTAGACCGAGCTCGGCCATGGGGCGGGTTCCGGGGCGCACGATCGACGCTGCTGTGTGCCGCGCTGGTCAGCAGCACTGTTGGCACAGGACACTTCATTAGACCAGCGTTGCGACATCGTCTCCTTCATTGCCCACTTGCCTGCAGTGTTGTGCGAAGCCGCAAGATCACTTGCTGGCGATTTGCGTGCGCCAAAAGGAGGCACGTGCGTGTCTGCCAAGGCCACTGCATTAAAATTAGTCGAATACACATGAGCGTGCCAGCTAAGGACTTGCCAGTGCGATGACCGTAGTTGGGTGCGTAGGCCTGCATGCTGCAAGTATCGTTGATGCGATGGTCTCCCAATACGACGACACGGCAAGAGGCGAGGTATTGGCTGCTCAGTGTCCAGCGCACGAGAACGCCGGCAGAAAAGGCGCGCAGACCACAGGCGCACCCAGGCCACCAGCACATGCATATTCCCAATTGATAAGAGGCAGGTTGATGGCACTGTCAGACGATGTTTGGCGTTGCCACGGCAGGCAGACAGACCCGAGCCAGCATGGCCACGGGCTGTCTCCAGACCACCGGTACTTACCATGCACTAGCGTGGGCGAAATACGCTGCAACGGCGCAGCGCAGGGGATATTAAGGAGAACGGCCGTATGATACGAAATAAAGCAGGCGGTATTAGAAAAGATACTGACGGCTGGTGCAGGCGCGCCCAAAGCCAGGGGCTGCCGAGATGTCGGAGATGCAGGTGCGCAACGACCAGCGAGCGCGGCCAGAAGAGAGATGGGACACGCTGGAGAGGTGAAGAGCGGGGTAATGAGCGGCGCAGAGGAGATGACTAGGAATAACGGCGCCGCAGACGAGCAGCGTATAAGCAAGCTGGCTGAAGCGAAAACAGAAGCGGTGGAGAACGAAATAGTCTTGTAACGCAGGGACGGCCGCAGACAAACGATCACACAAACTGCCAGTGCAACCGAAATGAGCCGCTGCTTTGGTCATGGGATGCCACGACAAACAACTAGCTGTGCAACGCGACAGAGACGAGCACTTGCGAGACCCGCTGGCGGGACAGCAGCAAGGTGCAGCATGCGATGCAACTGGCGCGCGGAGTCCTGCTACCATGCAAGAGGCACCATGTTGGGCAGGCTTTTATCAGTATGTATGCCAACCACCGCAAGTGCAGATATGGTATACTACAGGAAAGGATCAAAGTTGGACAGATCATAGTTTTTCCGTGAGGAAGACGCGCTGTCGCTGCTCCGACCAGGCATGCTTGTACTGGCTGTGACGGGCGCTAGCGGCGTGGAGGCAAGAGGCTTCATGGCGTTGGCGGTTAGTGGTGTCATGGCTGGGAATAAGGGCGGGGTCGCTGTTGCACCAAGTCCAGCCGAAAACGCTGAGCCGGATGTGGACATGGTAGGTGCCATGGCAGGCCGACTGGCAAGACTGGAGGTAGGCAGCGAGGTAAAGATACCGCTCGATGGTGCACTCGACACGGGCGGCGGCACTACCGCCGCTGGTCGCGATGAGGTAGAAGGCGGAGGCGGGAAGAGCGGCGCGCTGGCCATCGGTGTGCTAGCTGCAACAGCGGGCTTTACGCTGGTCGTGCTGCTAAACGCAAGTCCAACACCGCTATAAGCTGGCTGCGGCGTAATGCTGGCCAGTGTTGGCGACATGGTGGTGGAGGCCAGCGTTGGCTGGATGACCGGTGGCGACGACTGGAACGCCCCAAATGGATCGCTTGTTTCAGCTTCAGCCGGTGTAGCCACCGCCTTCGCACTGGCCGATTTGGGTGATAGGACCTGTACACTCGTGTAAGCACCAAGCGTTTACGTTCAACCCGGGCCCATCTGTCAGACACCCATACCTCGCTGGTACCAGACACGAAACTACTGAAGACGTCATGCGTTGCAGGGACACTGGCCACGGTAGATGAAGCGACCGTAGCAGCAGCAGCAGCAGCAGCAGCGGTGGTGGTGGTGGTGGCTGTGCCTGCAAGTGCCGACGCATTAAAGGAAAAGCGTGCGGCATGGCCACTGGCGCTACTGCTGCCACCGGAAAGAAGCTGCTCAAAGTCGCCCATGGAAACCTCCTCAGTGCCTGAAGCTGGTCATCGGGCAGCGTCAGTAACAGGCAGATGTTGGCCAGCGTCGTCACAGCGCCCACCCTACCTGTGCCCAATCCTGGACTGGCGTTGGCAGACGCGCGTGTCGAGTCGTCCAACCGCTTCATTTCGCCGAGATGCTTGGCCTGCATCTCCTCTATCTTATCCGTAAGCTCCCGAATTGCCTTCATAAACTTCTTAAACTGAGCCAAATTAAGCCCAGGATCCATGCACATGCGCCAGAGCTCAGGTAGCACCTCTGACGCCACTTGCTCTTTGTCTAGTTGGTTGCGACCAACTTCGTCGTACAGGACCAGCGATGCCATCTATCCGAGAATCAACGACGAAACCGTCAACGGTAGTACAACCTCCGCAGCACGGCTAGACTTACAATCACAGCAGGCTCTCGTGAACCTGCTTGGCGTAGCATTGGTAACAGACGCTCCACAATGGTAAATTTGTCCAGCGTCTTGAGCATGGCGTGGAAGCAGATCAACGTGTTGACCTTGACGGACAACACGTTGGTGGTGCAAAAGAGCGACTGCGGTGTTGTCACACCCAATTAGTATGTAGGTCATTGTACAGATACTTCAGTATCAGAGACGCCACACACACACACACACATACCTGCGTCTTGGGAAACACAGAGTTTTTAACGACAGTATAGTCGAGCGTCTCTGCCACCGTAGGCAGCACCTTCAGCGCGCGCTCCTGAACCAATGGAATGGTGCTATCGAGTGCATTCACCACCAACGGCAGCACTTCTTCCTTGAACGTGGCTGGCGTCGTCTTCTTTTGCAGCACGCTGGTCTTGTCGAGCAGTGCTACAACAGCAGCCGCGGGTTCCTTGATGGAAAACAGCGGCTTTAGCGCTGGCAGAACACGGTTTGTAAAGTCGGTCGCCGATAGCTTCTCCGAAATGGACAGCACATTAGGCAAAATCAGCGGCAGGATGGTGTGGTCCTTGATCTCCTCTAAAAGCAATGTAAGGATCTGGCAGGCAGCAATACCGCCGTCAATTTCGGTGGCGACCAGAGCACGCCGTTGCAGTGCTCACCTTTTTCTTGAGCGCACGGTCGGGAAACTGCGGCAGCACACGTGGCAACCCCTTCAGAAATTGTATCTTTTGATCGCGCGACTTTTCGCAAAATGTTTCCAGAAAACGGATGGTAGAGACCAGCAGATTGTCAAAGTAGCTGCTCTGCTGGAAGGCGGCAGCACTGGGACGCTGCTCGGCCTGCTTGGACAGCATCTGATGCACCATCACTAGAGGACAGCGCAGGTGGTGATTCCATTAGCAACAGCGTGCGGGATCGCATTTCGAATGGAATGCGTACACCGTAGACTAGCGGGAATCTGCTCCAGTGACTTTTTCTCGATGGCATCAATGGCCGCCGAGTGGGCATTATTGGTGCGGCCCGCGCGAGCTGGTGGCTCGCCCTTGTAGTAGATGGCGTGGATCAGAGCTCCCAGCGAAAACATGTCGCCAGAAAGGTCGACACGGCGATCAAAGGCACGCTCCGGAGCTATCGTACAACATTTCATGTACCGTAAGCCATCGGTTCGCCTTTGCTTCATCGCATGGTACCTACCCATGTAGTCTCGGTTTGGCAGACATGCATCAGGCAGCATGTCCTCCAGTTCCGCCACTGACAGCTCGTTGCCCAAAGCACCCGCCGGTCGGTTGGTAAATGTGCTAAAGGCAAACCCGCCCAGCTTCCAGTCTCCTTTGCCATTGACAAAGATGGCCTCGGGATTCAGGTTGCCGTGAGCCAGCTTCGCATCTTGATGGCAAAACTGCAGACCCTTGGCCACCTGGATCAGGCCTTTTTGTATTTCCAGCTCATCCAGCTCAAACGGCTCGCCATCATCCGACACCTGGCCGCGACGGCGGCCATGCACCAGGTCGCCAACGGTAGCCATCAGCGGCTCCGTGGCAAAGGCAATGGCCGTGCGAGATTCGTCTACCGGCTCGACCACCTCCAAGCTAGCACCATGACATGCGCATTGTGTTGGCTATCATCGCCGGTATGGTATATTCGCATCATATCCGCCTGCCCGCCCATCCGCCCGCTACCTACATGGATGGATGCCGGAGACGTGTCAATTGCGTCGCCTAGACCATGCCCACGCGCCCGTTAGCATGCAACAAACAAACAAACATCCCAGCTATGCCACTGAATGCTTGCTTACCTCGCGCTTCAGCAGCTCGCACACTTGCTCTCGCTCGTGCGTGTTGAACGGATGCATTGGCGTATCAAAAAACTTTTTGTCAAACAGCTACTCGTTAATGCTTGGCGTCAAGGAACATGGGCGTTTTCAGCACGCAGAGCCCCGCCATCGCCCTCAAGGATACGAATACCGACACACGCTGGCCGGTGGTCTTCTTGGTAGCGCTGTGTACTTTCCACAGGCCCGCTTGGCCAGTCTCGCGGCCTATGTCGTACTCGCGCGTCACCGCGTTGCCCAGCACGCCCAGGCGGCTGAGCGCGTTGATGAGCTTTGGCGCATTCATGGCGGCGGCACTTGGGCACTTGTCGGTCGGCTAGGTCTATGTGCCGCTGGCGTAGGATGACAGGTCAACAACAGACAAATGTGATGCAAGATGGCGAATGCAGCGGCGACAGAGGCGGCCATTTGTCGCCTGTATGGAACGAATCCTAATTGGCCAAGTACAGCTTTTAAAAGACATTCACTTTCAGCGTGACGCTTCTACTGCGCAACGCACACAAGTCACACTTGCACACGACGGCCGGTCATCGCACGCCCAACCGACATGGTCCTTACCGAAAGCATTCGCGTCAAGGTGGCAGAGCTACGCCACCAGCGCCGACTCAAGCACGATGAACAGCAGCAGCAGCTGGATGCAGAGCTGCGCCGACGCACTGACCATGCTAGCCGGCTCTATGCGCAGTTTGAAGATGCCGTGCGTGTCTACCAGTCGGCCATCGAGCAACAGCGTGAGCAGAAAGGAGCGCAGAATATCGGCGTAGCTCAGACTACATCGTCTTCCGCTGCTGCTGGGCCTACCAAGTTGCTATCCGGTGAGCATCAGGTAGACACAAGTACGCTGTCTAGTCAGCAAGCAGGCAACGCATACACTGTGGCATTGAAGCCACCGCCTACAGCACAAGCGACGCCACTTGTATCGACAGCACCAGAACCATCAAAGACAGAGCCTGAGCAGCATGAAACTACGTCTACTTGGTCAAGTGGCACGCCAGCAGCGTTGGATACTAACTTGCGGAGTCTTGTCTTGTCGCTAGACACGACGCCCACTGTGCCGACCAATGATGCCATTGATGAATGCACAGGCGCCAGAGACATATGTGCTAGCATTGAGAGTAGCTCTACTCAGGATCCAGCCATGCCTACGTCTAGGGATCCGCTTCCTACTCCGCTTCACACACCTGCGCTGAATGCCATTGAAGAGGCACGCCACCACTGCGACACACTACGCCGGGAACACGATCATGCTGAGCGCCTGGTCCGACGTACTCAGCGTGCCATTGGCCGTGCTCGCCACGCCTTTCTAGCACAGCTCACGGAGTTGGATGCACTCGAGCATCAGCTCACACAGATCAGCAGTGCCTTTGAGGGGGCGCAGAAGCGCGCTTTAGCAGGCGTCTGTGCACGTGTTGACCGCGCCGCCACAACCGCTCTTTCTACCGCTGGCAACAGTGCTAGCGATGCCAAAATGAACGACTCGGCATGCGAAGAAAGCAGCGATGCGGAAGACGTCATACCACGGCCGCCTGCATGGAGTCGCCGCACGGCTAGGCGACACTTGCGTAAACGCCCGGCCGACAACCAAGCGCCATCCGCTGAGAGTGCCTCTGTGCCACCAGTCAAAAAGCACGCGCGCTCATCATGGCTGACCACTGTTGCTGCTGCCACCATCGGCCCTACGGCACTTTACCTGGTAGCATCGATATGGCTTTCGGGCGCTCCCTAGCTTGCCCTCTTGCTCTCTAGCCTACTTGATGGCTAGCCGACTAGCTAGCTGGCTGACTGGCTGCCCCATTGTCTATGCCATGTTGAATACGAATGATCAGGCCACTTGTGCCTAATGGTTTCCCACGCTATCTCAGCTGCCGCCGCCCAAACCAGTTCGTCAACGGCCGCGCTCGCCTTGTTCTTGTTCAGTGCACTCCCACCACGACCAACGCCACCGGCCGCAACCTTACCATGACGGTAGCAACCACCACCAACCCAAAGTGCATGTGGCGCCCCGCCCAGCCAGACAACACGGAAATGGCGCGCTTCCGTCTGTATGTCAACAAGCGCTACCAGCTTGCGCTCGGCAAGTAGCAGCCGCTCGACTGCCTAACTCGTGCATTCGGCTAATGTGCGTCCCTACGTTTCCCGCAGCCGACTACCCGCAGCTGTACGAATGGTCGTGTGCACATATTGCTGACTTTTGGGCGGCTGTCTGGGACTACACGCGCGTTATCGCTTCGGTGCCCTACACGACGGTGGTGGACGAAGCTGCCCCCATGGACAGCATCCCCGAGTGGTTTGCCGGCGCACGCCTCAACTTTGCCGAGAATCTGCTGGCTCATGGTGTCGATCAAGATGTGGCCATCATCGCCACGGGTGAGCTGCAACCGCGACGCGCCATCACCTACCGCGAACTGCGCGAGTCGGTGCGCCGTATGGCCGCCGCATTCCGCGCAGCTGGCGTCGGGGTTAATGACCGCGTTGCCGGCTACATCCCCAACTGCGCCGAAGCCATCATTGCTATGCTGGCCGCCACCAGTCTGGGTGCCATC
>KZ992941.1:0-11765 GCA_003614735.1 Thamnocephalis sphaerospora | reverse complement strand
AAATCGATCGCGCCGACCGCCAGCTATGGCGCCCCAGGAACAATGAAGCGGCCATGGTGGCGTGAAAGGAAGAAGGGTCGGGTTGCTGGCAACGACAAACACGCCGCATTCTTTTCCGTTTTGTTGTGTCCGCCTGTTGATTCACCAATGTCGCCGCTTCATACGCAAACAAAGGCAGCCAGTGGCCGCACAAAGGGCGGTGCAGCCAAAGGAAAGAGCGCGGCTAGTAAGCCAAGTGCCGGCACTGTGCGGTCCACCGAAAAGACGTACAAGAACAAGACGTCGAAAACCGCGGCTGCCACATCAACGTCTGCACGGCGCACGCCCCTGGAGCGATTTGCACAGTTGGCAGAAAAGACACCAAAAGAATTTGGTCGCGACCCAGAGCAAGGTGGGTATGCTGCTGAGCAACAGCGTAATGTTGCATGCTAACGTATCTGCGACAGCCATCCTAAATATGCTTCGTGTTGCACTGGCAGATGCACTGAACGCGCCAGATTTTGATGCGCGCCTGCAGAGGATCAAGGGCCACTTTTTCGAGCGCGACTACGATGCGGTCTTTTCCGAGCCGACGTACTTGCCAGTGTACGCAGCACGTTACGTGCCAGGCCGCGCACTATGCTACTATCGCATGTTTACGCGTCATCCAGCTCTACTCAGCCTGTTGGCTCGTCCTACGCGGATCTATGCACTGGGAGCTGGCGCCGGTAGCGAGCTGGCGGCGTTTATGGCGGCAGCCGTACATGTCAAGCAGACAAATGCGGATGGACGGCCGCTAACAACGAATGGCTCGAAAGCTGGTGTATCCAAGACTGATGGGCAAAAGAGTACGGAAAATGCGCAAGAGAATACGCAGATTACCGCAACTACAAGCGCATCATTGCCAACATCGCAGGAGAGTGTGGCTACGTCCTTGGTCACGCTGCACACTCAGGATATCGCCGACTGGCGTGATGTTTTGCTGCGCATCGAGGAGGCATCTCGTGCTAAATGGGGCGTTACAGTCGATCGGATACGCTGTGAGTTTTCACAAGGCAGTGTCCTAAACCTAGTCGGCGCGGGATCTGCAACTGCGGCAGCTTTGCCGGAGACAAGACCAGCACAGGCCTCCAACACGGAGTGTGCCTCACCGGCGGTCGCTGCAGCAGACAGGAACGCAGATGCAGAGCAGAATGCACAAGTTGATCGCGACGCTATTTGCCGCGAGTTTGCACGCGCCGACCTCATTACCGCCATGTTTGTCATGAACGAGCTGTTTACCGACAAGCGACAGGCAATGCGGCTGGTGGCGGCACTGGTGAAGCATATGCAACCCGGTGCTCATCTACTGGCAAGTACATCCCCCCGCCTTTGCTCTCACACACACATGTCACTAACCTGTTGGCGTCTACAACGTGTGAACAATACAGCTTGTCGACTCTGCCGGCTCCTTTTCGAATCTTAAAGTTGGTGAGCGCACCTACATGATCTACACGGTATTTGATGCTCTACACGAGCATTTTGAGCCCATAGCAAAGGAGGACAGCGAGTGGTACCGGTATCCCAAACATTTGCAGTACCCATTAGAGCTCAACAACATGCGCTACTTTATACGCCTTTATCGCCGCAAGTAATTATTTATTACCACACGCCCGCCTGCTTCATGAACGTCTTAGATTTGCAATGCAGTGTATACACATACAAGCTTGGTGGTGGCTATAGTAAATTTTATATCATCGATGGTACACAGGGTGCCATCCCTAACCATGGCGGCAAGATCTGATCCAATGCTGTCGCTGTTCTATGCCATAAATGTAAGGCATCTATCAATATGTTTTGCTGCTCACGCGTCTTGCAGGGCAAACCATTGGCCGCCATTCTCCCAGAAATGGTCGTCAATTGCGTGAGTTTGCAGGATACCTATACCGGCAGCTGGCGCAGCCAAAACGCCAGATGGATATAACGTGACAGTTGGCACAGCTACGCATAGCACAAGTGCCAATGTGATGCCGCATCGCATGGTGACAATATCAAGTGTCAGACAAAGTGGTGGTATGGTAAAGCGTAGGTGTGCTGATTCTGGCTTTGCTGTGAGTTATGTAGACTAGACAGTGTGAGTGCGTACAATGCTTTACATGTGTACGCGTGTGTGATATCGACGCTACAGTGTTGGTGTAGTTGGGGATGCAGCGCAAGAGCGTGTTGTTACTTGGTGTTTTTAAACAGCCCGCTGGGGATGCGGTATAGGCCCCCGTCACTGAGGCAGTGGCATGCACATGCCTCTTTCCGGCCGTGACTGAATCCGCTGTAACAGTGCTGCTGCAGTGTGATGCAGTAGAACGACATGTGGGCTTCATGCACCAGTCGCACCGACACGGGGCTCTGCAGCTGCTGCAGCAACGCAAGGATGACAAGATGATGCGCTATGTCTGCTCGGTCGATGGGCAGCTGCGGGCTTTGGTCCAGCGACTTGGACGGTACCCATGCGTCATTGCTGACCAAGTGGTGAGCTATAGTTGCAATCTGCGCATGAGCAAATTCTCAACAGAAGACAATGCGTTTGGCGATCCGAGGCGCTTCCACATGCATGCAACTCGGACAAGCGCTAAAGCCGCCACTACTGTCACATTTTGGAGCAGACGTTGCAGCACCATGCCTGTTTCGCCGTTGGTTCTACGCCGACTATGGTCATGCAGCACTGTTGTCCTGCATGACGTTGCCCTTGGTGTGCTACTACCAGCCTTCAAGCCAATGTACTCTAATTATACCTGACATTGTCGGTGCATGTTACGCCGACCGTTATGAATACACTCTGGCATGCAAAAATACGCTCTCGAAAGAGTAGTGAGAGAGTATCATGTCTGGCCATTTGCGCCCTACATGGATCAGCAGAACCAATGGCACAGCAGGCGACTACGGTGAGCAGCTTGGATCGCCAAGGGATCAGCGACCACAGCAGCAGATGGCACATCATCGTGCAGCTGGTGAATAATGCTAACCGACGCTGCCTTCAAGGATTGGCCATTGCAGCTTTGCATAGCCGCGGAATGGATGACTTGTGGTCGTGACTGGCTGGTGTTATTGTGTGTTTTATCAAATAGTCAGTCGCGAGAGAAAAAAAGAAAAAGTCGTGTAGCTTCTCTCCTCACGCATTCGCCATGCCGCCGCAACGCCGATCGCGCACGCACAAGAACAACAAGGCCATAAAGAAGGCGCATCGTACGCGTCGCCGTACAAAGGATATCCTTACCGTGTGTGCGCTGAAAACCCGGAGAATAGCGTGCGTTGGGCTGTCTGGCGACTGCTCAGGGCGCATCTCTAGTGTGCAGGCAGTCTGCAGAACGCAGAGCTTGGACAGCGGCGGGAATACGACCGCTGTTGCACGGTAAAACCTTGACTATTGTCGTATGCCGTGTCATTTGCTATTACATCTCGATCAGATTCATGAAGACCTGAAGCCAGAGAACGCCGATAAGCTCAAGCACCAGGAGCTGGACGCTGACCTTCCAGGCCTTGGCCAGCACTACTGCGTCGAGTGCAGGTGAGTCGACGCTACGGTCACAGCGATGGCCAAAGCAGAACTGACGCTGACGATACTGCTGCTGCTGGTAAATGTGACGCTATAGCCGGTATTTCATCACGGAAAAGGCGGCCACTGAGCATCTGCGTGGCAAGGCACACAAGAAGCGGTATGTCGCAACCTATGGCTGAGCGTACATCACCTGCAAACATGAGGCTAACTTGACCGACGGCAGGTTACGTGAACTGAAGGAGGCACCGTATACACAGGCGGAAGCAGAAGCAGCCGTTGGGCTTACCACGGAGAACCGACGCCCAGTCAGCTCGTCAGGCGGCATTGATGCTAAGAAGAACACGGCAACAAGCATGGCACTGGACCAGGCTCTTTGATGCGCATGTGTCTGCTTTTGTCATCTGACTATGCATTGCCCCACTCACGCCGCGATGTGGGTATCCTTATGACCAATTACACATTCCTTCCATCTGCATAGCCGACACGCTCGCACACAATGTCGCCAACTAGCGTACTTTGGCGTTGGATGTGGTTTTGTAGCCAGCATACCATGTAAACCACTTGGTATAGGTGCTGGCTTAGCTTTGATAGTTTGGCACGATAACGGCAATAAGCACAGGGGCATATGGAACGAACGATGCAGCTGGCATAGAGATGCAGTGCAGGATAGCTGACGAGCGATGTGAAAAGACAAATGCAAAAGAATATGCAGTAGCTGACTGGCATTGCGCGCCAGCCATGAAATGACTACCTACGAGGTGAGCACACGCTCAAAGACCACCTCGCCGCAGATTGGTGCGAGGTCGCACAGCAGCGCGCGCATCCATTGTCGGAGTTGCTCAGTGGTGCGCGCAGCGGCACGTACAATTACACCAGTCTCGTCGCGCATGTCTGAAGCCGACCAGACTAGATCGCGCATCTCGGTCGACGTGCCACATCCCCGCGGTTGGACAGTGACCTTTGCGAATTCGGCGCGAATGTGCTTGGCTACAGGCTCCACACGCTCGCCGCACACTACCAGGGTAGCGTGACAGCGATAGGGCTCTAGTGCGCTTGCGTAGAACGGCAGTGGCTTGGTCAAATGAGCGTCTTCTGCATAGTCGGCACCGGCCACAGGTGGAATCATGCGCTCCCGGGCCTCGTCAATTTCACGGCCACGCATCTGTAGCAGGGTGCGGTCCGAGACGACTAGGCGACCGCGGCGGTACACTTCGAGTGCGCTGTCGTAGCGGTGGAACTGCCAGGACTCGCCACGCTCCTCGTGCCTCCACTGGTAAACCAGTCAGCGACCACGACCGATGACGTTTCTGAACTAAGGAGAAAGCGCTGGCGCTGTACAAAATCGGCATCTTCGTAGCATGTGACTGGATCCGGTAGCAAAAGCAGAACGGCATCTTCAGCAATACGTGCATCTACGCGCTGATACGTTGTGTTGCCCTGCTGGCTGCCAGCAGGACTGCCGGGCGATGTGCCAACACGCTTGCGGCGTTTAAACACCTTGGTGGAGCCTTGCGTAAGCATGGTGAGGGCTGCGTCTCGTCCAACCGTTAATTTCATCGAAGCGCAGTCGCCGGAAACCAGGCCGCCACTGAGACCGCCAAGGAGAGCATGTTAGTAAACATGCAGCGGGCAAAGACAATGGCACCTTCAACGGCAATATCGGCTCATTGGGTTGTCCACTTGTCGGCTCATTACCTACCCATAGGTGAGAGCGTAGATAAGGGCCGACTTTGCCTGGTGAGAGCGTGGTTCCAGCAGCTTGAGCGGATAGCGGGCGCGCATCGTCGGCAGCGTGGCACGGCCGTCTGGGCCAAGCTCGCAGCGTACTTCGCCGTCGCCAGCAGCCAAAGCGTAACTGCGGTGATGGGCCATATCGAAATGAAATTTACGAAAAATGTAAAAAGAAAAGATAGGTACAGTAGGCTAGGATGGTTGTGTAGAGGAGTTGGAGGCGTACGCAGAGCTGGTGCGTCGAGAGTGCTGATAGGATAAAGAGACTCGGCAGTGTACACCGACCAGGCGCTTAAATACACTGGCGGCTCGCCAAAGGAGCATTGGGCCATGGCCAGCTATGACGTATGATGCCTTTACCGGTGCATACGCGGCGCTTTTTTGGTTACGGGGTAGTGCAGCCCAGCGTGCGAAGGGCCGGGGCATGTAACCACGTATTACCGCCAGCGTAGAAACGCAGGCGTGCATCCGACACAGGGGTAGGCTATCCGGGCCCGTAGCTGCGGTGTGCATATGGGGTGCAAGGTGGCCATCGTGCACCCATACATGAGCCAGCCTGCTTGTTGCGGACAAGCAGTATTCATGCGAATTGCTAGTCTAGGCGGTGGTGGGCGAGAAATATCCGCAAACTCCACGTGACACCGGCCAAGGTGCACTACGCGTCTTCTTGGCTCCTTTCAACGCGGCCCCTATTTTGCCACCTCATTTCGTTCACGCGGGCTCTTGCTGTCACGCCACGTCGTTGCACAGCCGGCCGTGTGATCTGCTACATTCCAAACAGGTCCAGTACACGCCACGCTGGTCTATGCGCCGTGTGGATTCCACCGCCACCACCATGACCGACCACCCTTCGCATAGCGATCAGGGCCGTGGCCACGCGTTGTTTGACCACTTTCGCCTGCGCCGTCTGGTGCGCGAGAACCACGGCACCGCTATCACGCAGCTAGCGGTGCACTCGCGCCACCCCAATCTCGTTGCCACCGTAGGCGCGAATCAGGTGGGTAGCAGCAGCGGCGACCTTATGAAACATTCAAGGCGCGCAGACAATAACGCCGGCCGTAGGCGAGCGTCTACGACAACGAGCACTGCGGAAACCATTTGGACATTGTTACCAACTACACAGCACCAGCGAGTGCCGCCCACACGGACGATGAGCCGGTGAGCAATGCGCAGGCTGTAGCGGCGTACGCGACGTCTATTGGGCCTATGCTAATGCGCGCTGTAGAGGTTTACATGCTGTGCATGGCTACGCGTTCATCCACACCCCATGGATGCCTGGTTAGCGATTGGTGGCCACGATGGCGTCATTCGACTGCTAAGCATTGCACGGTCCGCTGAATTTCGCCGTCTAGGGGCACCTACGGCTGCTGGTGCGGGTACGTGCGCAAACGATGCAAACGCGCAGTGTGGCCGCACTGTCCCCGCTCACTGCATGCCCAACGCTGCTGCATCACAGCGCTACCGGCACTGGTCGAGCTACAGTCGCATCCGACCCTCCCGGTCCTGTTGGCTGCATATGCTGATGGCAGCGTACGCTATTGGCGCTTGGATGATGAAAGAGATGTCAGCGGCGCAGAAACTAGTGCAGAAACAAAATGCAGCTTGCGTCTTACTGCTGAAGACTGCCAGCGTGTCTGGCGTCTCAAAGCTTCTGCCTTGGTGCGTACACAAAGCGATGGGTCCGGCATGCCGCCCAGTGCTGCTGCCTGCTAACAGGCATGACGGTGGTGCGCCGATAGTACATCTCGGCCGATGGAACATACTTTTTGGCAGGGACACGAACGGGCGAGATTCGACGTGTTATGCTGCCTGAAGCGTTGATGTCCGCCACCACCATGATGGCGGACAATGATGATGGTGAGCTGCTGATGCAGCCACACTACACTGCCATAGGTGCGTACCTATGCACCCGCTCGTCGACACGTGTAGCAGATCAGTGGACTCATCGTGCTGTGCTGGGAGTAGACTGTATCTCCATGGCCGATGACGATGCCATAGTGTCCAAGTCAGCAAGCGGAAAACTAGTCATCGGATCGCTAGGACTGCGCGAGGTGGGTGATCTGTTTGCAAACACCATAGCAACGCGCTTTTACTCATTGTCACTGTCACTGTCGCTATCGTCATCATCATTATTGCCACCATGATTGTTTGTGCAGGTGGTACGCACTGTCCAGTTGCATGATGAGAATATCGACACGCGCAGTCGCTTTGGACTTAGGTGGGTGTCATCGTGAGCATGTGGACCTGTTGCGACCAACCTCATTGTCGCCGTCTACTGATGCTACCGAGCAGTACATGCGGTACTTTTATTTGCAGTGGGGATTCGCAAGGTCGTGTTACGGTGTACCAACGATACACTGGTGAGGTTCTACGCGAATTCCATCACCGACGTGCCAATCGACCCGTGCTCTGCTGTGCATTCGCCCGAGAAGATCGCAATCTGCTGGTGGTAGGCGAAGATGGCTGCATCTGGCGTTGGGACTATGTGGACGATGCTACGCTAGCGGAGTGGGCCAAGTTTCACGCTGAACTGCAGGAGCGCCAGCCTGCTGCGACGACAGGAAGCGCGTAGTGGATACACATTCACGCGGCATCCTTGCCCCTGCTCTGAGCAGGTGCGGTAGTTTGACCAGCGTTGTCTGCAACTACTAAAAGGACAACGCTGCGCCCTACTGCCTACGTGCGCCAAATATTCGATCATCTGTCCATCGTGCGGTCGATGGGAAAGACCGGCATGTCACAGAGAATGTATGAAGTAAAACATTGCAAATGCCTTGGTGTGCACCAGCAGCAGCTATATCCGCACTCGATATGCTGTTGCTACACCAATGTGCTCTTTATCATCGTTGAAAGCGAATTTTATTGCAGCACAATACGTTTTCCATCCTAACACGTGCTACTAGCGAGCTACTGGTGACATTACAACATACCGTTATACACATCGAACAGCCTTGAGACTGGGAAGAAAAGCTATTACGATACGAATGACATCACAAGTACGGTGTCGTAGCAATTACGTAGCGCCTCAGATCCACAAGTGCTCTATAAAACCCGTTTCACGCACATAGAACACTGGCATTGATCAAGTGCCGAGTAACCGAGTATCAAGCAGCTTGCATTGCCACTGGCCTACACCTTTACGCAAACCTGACCTCTTTACACCCCGTTGTTATCTCTCTCGGTACGCGTACATTCACCATGAGCTTTCTTGATCCGCTGTGGTCGATATTCTCGGGCAAGGACGAGCCAGAGGCTCATAGTTGGGCCTGCACAGATGTTGTTTGCCAGCTGGCCGAGCTGACTGCCAAGGTCAAGCATGAGATGGCTGATGCATGCAGTCACGCTATAGGAGAGATTGGCCGGCTAGCCGATGACACCATGGAGGCGCAGCGCTATGCGCAGCGTGAATGGCATCGTGAAAAGCACCAGGCTGCAATAGAGCGTGACTGGGCCGCTGGCTATTTCCAGGGCAAACTTGACCAGGCAGCTGGGCGAGCTCACCATACGCTCGACGACACCTATACGTCTGCGCCAGACATCCACAACAAGGCCGACTGGGCCGCCGGATATTACCATGGCCGTCTGGACGAGGCCCGCAGCACCTTGAAAGACAAGCTTGACCAAGCGCGCGAGAAGAACTGGCGCTCTATCGAGCGGCTGTGGCATACAGCAAGCGAGGGCACACAAGAACGCGTGCTGCTTTCCAAGGCACGCGAGGAAGCCCACCATCAAGCCGAAGAGATTGCTGCAAAGATGAGCGACGCCAAGAGCCATGCCAAGGAGATGTTGGACGATAAGTACGAGGAGACAATGACCAAGATAAACGATCTGGCCAAGATTGCCGTTCGGCCTGCGCCTACGTTGCCGTCCTTTGGCAATTGGTGGCGGCATGGCCTGCTTGAAGGCGTCAAGTCGGCGTTGGTTGATCGCGTGAGCGAAAATCGCCGTCACGCCGCGGAGGAAGCAGCACAGGTGCAAGAGGCGATGCGCCAAATTGGCAAGAAAGCAGGTCAAGCCAGCGGATGGGTTCAAGAGCACGCTGAGCAGCTGGAGGAGGAGGCACGTGCGCGTGCACGCGACAACGCTGCGTATATCAAGGAGGCGGCCGAGGAAAAGGCCGATGCAGCATGGAGCGATGCACACGCAAAAGCCACTCAAGCCAACGAGTGGATTCGCGAGCATGCCGCACAACTCGAAAAGGCGCGCGCACAAGCACACGAAAATGCAGCTCATATCAAGGAAAAGATCGAAGACTCGGCCGAAACAGCATGGAGTGGCGCACTCGATAAAGCCTCCCAAATGGCCGGTGTGATTCGATCCGGGATCACGCGTCTTGAAGAGCGCATCGTCAGAGATGCGGAAGGAACTGCGGATCGTCTGCGCGCAGATGCCCGCTATGCAATGGACACCATGTCTGGCACGGTAGAGCAAGCGCGCGAGCGTCTGCTCCGCAGCAATCAGCATCATGAACAGCCCGCACAGCAGATCAGCCAAGCAGGAAAAGGAGTGTCCCCACAAGCTTACTATATGACAAAGGACCAGGCAGGCATTCACGCTCACGCACACAGTCTCCTTGACCAGGCGCGCAGCATTGCCGCCACTTATCTTGCGCAACGGATGGCAGTGCTGGTTCACGAGACTGAGCACGCGGCAGAGATGACACGTCGTCGCGTGGCCACTCTTGACAAGGAACTGAGCGGCAGCATGCGCGACACGGTCCAGCGCATTAGCAGAGGTGCATACCCTGGAGGTGTGGTGAACCGACACGCTGAGAACAAGGCAGTAGCAGAGGATCATGATCACATTATTGCCTACGTGCGGGCCACGCTATTTCATATGGAGCGCGATGCACACGATTCGTATAGCACCGCACAAAAGCTACGCGACGATGCAGCTGAGGTGATCCGCCAGCATTTCACACTTTTGGCAGAATACACACGCCAGCTCGGAGATGCCGACTCAAAGGCGGTGGAGGAGCGCTTTGAGCAGCTAACGCGACGCGTCGCCGATGCAATTGAGCAGTACGAAGAACAGGCGCGCGAGAGATACGACACTGCCCGCCGCATGTGCGAACAAGCCGAGCTAGGTCTTCGAGTTGATCTGGGCGAGTTCCTGGATAGCCTGCACGGCTGGCTAGACCGCGCAACGCGTACTGCAGAGCAGCATCACGAGCAAGCTCAAACCATTGGCCGTATACTGGGTGACGAGCTGATTGGCAATTTTGGAGCCATACATTCGCCTATTGTACGCAGCATCCGTATACGACTGGCGCGAGTGTTTGATGTTCTAGGCCCGCAGGATGTTCGTGGCGATACACACAAACACCGGTTGTGGGCGTCACACGTTCACGACCGAGAGTTACACGCTGGGCAGCAAGGACTACCAGAGTACGCGCCATCACCGGCGGCAGAACAGCGAGGCCGCGAGTCGGAAAAAGATGCGCGCATAGCAGCTTCTCATACGCTGCAGCACTGGTGGAACTGGCTTTTGCACAAGGGCAATAAGGCGGCCACTGCGGTGGACACCAAGTTGCAAGATGATGCGCAACGGGCGCACGACCAGATTATGCGCACCTACGAGGAGGCACGGGCCGCATACGAGCGAGCGCGCGATGCTGTGATCCCCGCTGTCCGCGAGCCAGTACAGGAAGGACTTGCAGAGACAAAGGACTTGCTCCACGAGTCAAAGGAGGTCCTGGAGAAGCATGTCCATGCGAACGCTTCAAACGGCACTATCCAAGGCACTGGTGCCCGTGCGTGGGCATATGGCAAAGTCACTGCTGCCAGAAGCCAGCTGCACGATGTTTATGCAAGGCTAGGTGGCGGAATGCATGAAGACGCCAGCTACCTGCATCTTACGCTCTGCTATAGCGTGATATTTGCAGTGTTTGCTGCATGTCTGACGTACCGCGTACGTCGGCAACGGCGACGCAGGCTGCTCAGCACTAGCACAGCAAGCGAAGTGGTCTCGCCAATGTCTATCAGCAGACGACCATGGTAGGTGGTGGTGTTTCGAAAGGCCTGCATAATTTGTCCTGCAAGAAGAGCTAGAAACACCGGCTGCAAAAACCAGTAGCTATATCCGCTGTACTCCAAGGCACCAAGCAGCAACAGTGCTGCCGGCAGTGTGTAGATGGTGTGGTAGAGCGAGTCGGCGGCATTAATCAGATTGTTGGTGTCTGTATCGCCATGTCAGTGTCGCTTGGTGGTTGCCAACCCTTTCGCATCTCATTGCTTACCCTCGTAGCCACGACCTACTGGCTTCTGTTCCATGTGTACATGGACTGGAGAAAGTTCAGGCGCTGGCTGATCAGGGTGCTTCTCGCCGCTAGCGCGTGAGTGACCATGTCGCCTACTGCGCTGCGGACGATGCCCACCACGCGTGACGATGCTGCCATCGTCCTTTTCAAAGACAGCATTCGTGGTGGGCGTGCCGGGCATCTCATCGTCCGTAGCATGTACTTGTCCGCTTTCATCGTTCAGCACGCGGGTCGGCACCTCGACGTAGATGTCACCGCTGCCTT
>KZ992940.1:0-11767 GCA_003614735.1 Thamnocephalis sphaerospora | reverse complement strand
GCTAAAATAAAGGCAGGGGAAGCGAAGACGAACGGGTGAAAGCACAGCCAGCAGACGGCGGAGAGGGGCGGCCCAAGGACAGCAGGATAACAATGGCAGGGCGTCCGCGTAGGCTGAGCCGCGAAAGGGAGCAGTGCTGGTTAGGGAATGCGCGCGCGTGCACAGGCAAACTGCAGATAAGCGAAAAGAGGAGCGAGGCGGAAGCAGCGGCACCTACCAACTGGGGCACCCGCCTTACCGTGTTGCTGCCACACGGCGGACGGCAAGCGCGCAACACTGCCACCAGTGTACCCGTGCCTTGCCGCCATGGTTGTCCTCGGGCGCGTGACGCGGGCCGAGCCGTCGCTGCGGCCACGCGGACACACCGCCGGCAAAGACGGCGTGGCAGTGGCGGCGGCGGCGGCGGCGGCGGCGGCGGCGTGCGAACAGTCGCAGCAAAGGTAGCGGCACGCCTCGCTATTCTGCCAGTCCGCCTGCTAGCACGCGAACGGTGTTTCTAGCGCCGAGTAAAATTAGAGGCTTGGCCAAATTGGGTAACGCACCCGCCTCCCCTCTCCACCATCCTGTGGCCAAGCGAGCATGGCAGCAGCATGGTAGCCAGGAAGATGCTGCGCAGCAAGCAAACATGACGATTAACATGGCATCACATGCTGATAACAGGCTGGCACCACTGCATCTCATTCTTGGCTACCGTGAATCTCCCGTATGCCGTATCGCCATTGCCAAGATACGTTTGGCATACACATCGCAGGTCACCGTACGACCGCATTGCCCTAACTTGAGCATGCCGCCATTGTGCGTGTACGCGTGTGCTAGTCCACGTGTTGTGGCTCGGAATCAAGCCACACGCACAGCTTTTCGCTGCTAGCTATCCGTGGACTACTCTGGCGAAAGGCACACTACCGCGCATAAGCGGCCACTACGGCTGGCTCGATGAATACAAGGGTGTTTCTGAAAGTTGGCAGCCAAACAGTAGACGTAGTGCTAAAAGTTCAGCATCCAACAGTTGTCAACCATCTTCAAAGTGATGTATTGCGTATGCCATTTGCTCATGTCTCGACTCTCTTGCTAGCTGCCTTTGGATGGCCACGTTCAAGTTACAACGACTGGACAGAGGCGTAGCTAGCATGCTTTGGATGCACGGTATACCGGTATTTTCGAGTAAGGTCTGCAGAGTGCAAAATGGATCCTCCAGACAGTGCATCTCTGTCGATTGTTCAGTCTTGGTGCAGCGCGCGAGTCTAATTGGCGCAGGCACAAATCTCAATTGTAAATGTTGCCACACTTTCAGCTACTCGCTGCCAGCGAGAAGAGCAGACCTGGTAGGAAATGGGCGAATAAAGCGTCAGTAGTATACATTTTTGCCTGGCATGCTTCAAGCGGTATCGGCTTGGATGCAACATAAGCAGGGTGGCCACTAGGGTGGTCGTCAACTAGTTACGACTTGTGGCTGCATCGTATCTGCGCGGCAATGATCGCTGATGCAAATGCGCATTACGCTTGCAGCTACTCAATACGGCGGTGCCCAGGTCCCAAACGCGTGCGGGATAGTGCGATACTGTAACCCATGTAACATGGTCTAATGCATGACATGAGGCCAAATGTTTGGCAGGATACCATTCCGCTAGTGCAGCGGAGAAGCTATATTATGCAAGGCAGAAATACATGACGCTCGCGACAGCAGCGCTCGTCTGCTGTCGGCGCTAGTCGAAGAGTGTCCCTCACGGCGTCTTCTGCCAGCGCTAGCGAAAAGACAAGCAACCGACTAATATGCAGGACCATCATGGGCCGCTGCGTCCTCGTCGTCCGAGTCACTGTCGTCATTTTCGTCCGTCTCGTCACCGCTGTCGCTGTACTCGTCGCTATCATCGTCGCTGTCGCTATCATCGCCGTCGCTATCATCATCAGCGTCGTCGTCGTCACTGTCGTCGTCGTTGAGTGCTTTCGCCTTGGGCTCGGCACCAAGGTTGCTTGTCACGACATCCGAGTTATGGGCGGCAGACACGCCCCGAGCACTGATTTGTACTGCTCCCTCGGTGGCTGTCGCTGGCACCGCGGCCGCATCGATGCTTGCGATGGCGGCGCTAGACAAAAGAGCGGCTAGCAGAATAAGAACGTTGTCACGGAAGAACATGGTGATGGCGGTGTTGACGAGGATGTGTGCTGCTGAGGGCCGTCTGTCATGCGCATGGACGCTATTTATCGGCAGGTGGGCCCGCAGCGGGGACCGCATGTGTGCTGCGCGGCGCGTGTGCCAGCAAAGCTGCGGACTGGTGTGATCGTAGTAGAATTCCTTTGTCCCGGCAGATAGCTTGAGAGCGTCTGCTTGTATCGCTCTGGAATGCTGCATCTACCAAGAGTCGGTCAATTTTGAGCGGCGATTTGACGCTAAACTGTGCCGACGCTCCGGCAATGACAACATGGCGTGGCCTTGGATGGTGTGCGCACGATAAGAGGTGATGGCATTGGCGCTGTGATGAAAGTAAAGCCAGAATAGATCGGGTGAGAAGGGAGTCTGCTGGATGATTCGTAGGAGAATACTCCCAGCTACAGCCACGCGTGCCCCGCAGCGCTGATGCTAATGATGTGCTATGCTGCATAGCCGTGTAAGGAGGCGGCCGGTGCTGGAAAGGAGCGCCGCTCTGCCGCCACGTGCTGTGCATGGGCACCCTTTACCATCATCCACAAACCAACCAGTGCGCAGTCTACCATTGATCACGCGGGCGGCAATGCACAGAGTACGCCCCTTAATGACGGGCGTTCAGCATGCTATCACGAATGCGCCGTGTAGGATGGTGTAGCGGCCGGCCAGCACGCCTACCGGATATCGCAAGTGCTGGGTAAGCATCAGTCATGAGTCCGATAGTCCATGCTGCGCACAGTAATCTAGTCCGTCACTCCGCTTTCATCATGCGCCACCATTGCCCAGCTCTACGGAGAAGCGTCTGCAGTAGCGACCGTCGCACGTTCACATGTGCCGACGCTGCGGCCAGTCTTTGCGGGCATAGATGACGAATTGTTGACGCTCGGCCAAGGCGATCGACAAGAAGCATGGCCATGCTGCGCTGTTTGCAATACACGTCCCCTGCACACAGGCACTCCGGCGACTAGACGTGTTTATTCGGCGTCCCTCACGGCTCATTCGTGCCATATCAGGCCAATCAACACGGCAGTCTCGCGCGTCTACACGCTCAGCTGAGCGGCCTGCTTCTTGCTGATGGCATCGGCGTACGGAGCCAGTGCCGGCTGGACATGGTCGCGCACAAAATCGTCCACCTGCTCGGGCGCGCGACCAACAAAGGTCGACGGATCCAGCAGCGAGTCGAGCTGTCGGTGGATGATCGTTAGTCTATGTAGCAGTGCGCTCCGGCCAATACGGTCGCATCCCACTGTAGATAATACGTACATCGGCCCAGATCGGCTCAAAGTAGGCCTCGCGGCGGACGCGCTCAATCAGATCGTTCTCACGACCTTCTACCTTGACTTCGCGCGCAGCCTCGTGGCTAAGCACACGAATGTGCACGTGGCACAGCTGACGATCGCCACCGCGCGCCACCATGGCCATGATGATGTTTTCGGTGGCCATGAACGGCAGCTCCTGGGCGATACGGCGCGCAATCACCTTGGGATAGACGACCATGCCGTCGGTGATGTTCTGCAGCACCGTGAGGACAATGTCGGCCGTGAGGAATGCCTCGGGCAGCGTGATGCGGCGGTTGGCACTGTCGTCCAGGGTGCGTTCCAGCCACTGGGTGCTGGCGGTGGCCATGCTGTTGGCCAGCAGTGTCTGCAGATGACGAGCAAGCGCGCAGACACGCTCGCAGCGCATCGGGTTGCGCTTGTAGGCCATGGCAGAGCTGCCAATCTGATCCTTCTCAAACGGCTCCTCCATCTCCTTGAGGTTGGCAAGCAGACGAATGTCGGTGGCCAGCTTGTGCGCGGTGGCGCCGAGCGAAGCAAGCGTGCACAGCACGTCCACGTCCACCTTGCGCGAGTAGGTCTGACCGGTAACCGGGTAGGGGGCCGGGAAGCCAGAGAGCTCGGTGACGAGGCGATCCAGCTCGGTGACCTTGGCGTGGTCACCCTCGAACAGCGCAAGGAAGGAAGCCTGCGTGCCGGTGGTGCCCTTGACACCGCGGAAGCACAGGTCGTCGCGCGCACGCTGCAGGTTACGCAGATCCCAGAGCAGCTCCTGCATGCGCAGATGTGGTGTAAGCATACGCTCAATCCGCCGCAGTCGCTGTTTGGCACCGCAATTCCTACCTGGATCCACAGACACGCGCGCTTGCCAACCGTGGTCAGCTGCGCCGGCTGGAAATGCGTAAAGCCCAGCGCCGGAAGAGCGCGATGCTCCTGAGCAAACTTGGTCAGGCTGTCGATGACCACGGCCAGACGCGCAATCAGAATGTCCAGGCCGTCGCGCAGCGCAATCAGATCGGCATTGTCGGTGACAAAGCAGCTGGTGGCGCCCAGATGAATGATGGGCGCGGCCGTCGGGCACACCACGCCAAACGTGTGCACATGTGCCATCACATCGTGGCGACGGCGACGCTCCTCCTCGGCGGCCACCTTGTAGTCGATGTTGGTCTAGCGCAGCGCAGGCCAAAAAAACGCGGTCAGCATGCGCAGTTACCCTGCAGCAGCCAGTCCATGACGCTGGACCCACCAGATTAGCACGCATTTCCGCCAGTGCCTCGTCCGTAATCTGGTGCAGACCCAGCTGCTTTTCAGCGGTAGCCAGGTTCAGCCAGAGCTGACGCCAGGTGGAGAACTTTTTGTTGTCGGAAAAGTTGTAGGCCATGGCCTCGGACGCATAGCGCGAGGTCAGCGGGCTTTGGTACTTGGCATGCGGATCCGTCATGGCGGGCAGAGGCAGGCGTGGCGGCTGGAACGATTCGTGAGGCGAGCAAGAACAAGAGACAAGGGCACACTGAGCAACGACAGCCGCGGCAAGTGACAGACCGTTGGGGCCATGTCGTCAGTGCGTCGGCACTAGCCGGCAGGGTTCTATACTATGATTTTTCATCGGTTTCGCCTCAGTTTATCCCACCACCGCCACCGCCACTTCCCGACCGCAGCCATACCCAAGCAGGATCCGCTGTGAGCACGTGACCGCGCGGCTAGGATCCTGGCCGTCGCGTGTCTGGCGTGAGATGCTCTGCAGGTGAATACAACAGCTTTAATGCAGTGCCACAAGCGGAATGACCGCTACCGGCGCCGGTACACACGCTTCGCACAGTGGCGGCGCGTCCCCGTACGCAGGCCAAAGACCATTGGGCCGGGCAAGCGTGCAGCAAAGCCGGCGCAAGTGTGCGCTCAAAGATTGGCTTGGATGGGAGTGGTGTTGCGGCGGATGTCGCGGATAAACTGGCTAATGACATTGGCTACGGTAGGAGGCTGCGCGTGAGTGGGCGTGTGAAGGGATCGACGGTGCATCCACGCCCACACTACTGACCGACTGCGTTCGGGTCCTGCAGCGGAAGCATGTGGCCGACATTGGGAACCATAACGTGACGGCCTTGCCGGCAGCGTGCAGCAGTGGCGCGCAGGAGCTCAACGGGCCTAGCGGTGCACAAGCGGTTAGCCAGACGTCGACAGCGCAGACCGACGCGCTACTTGCATCAGTTCCGAGTGCTCTGCGCTGATGAACAGGACCGGAATGCGAATGTCGGAGATGCGGCGGTATACGTTGTGCATCGGATGCATGCGCGAAAGAAAGGTCATCTGCGCGCATAGGTTAGCGGATGCTGGGCGCTTGGCTGTGCTTGGCTGCCACGTACTGCTTCCTGATGCGGTGTGCACTTGAGAGCGACGCCAGTACCGTCTTCCAAGTCACGCAGGCCATGCGTCTATGTCAGTGTGTGTGTGTGTGTGTGTGTGTGTGTGTGTTTGTGTGTGTGTGACAGCAAGGTTAGCGATGATGGCGTGTCAGCGGATGGCTAAGCATGCGTGTATGCACTTGCAATGTATGCGCCCATAGCCTCATCAGACCAACTGCGGTAAAAGTGGCGTTGAGCCAGACAACCGTACGCTTCTCGTCTGCGATGCCGCCATGTGAGCGTGTGTATGGGTGCGTGGGCGAGGTCAGCATTATCGTGGCTGCTCACCTGCTGCGCCAGACTGCTCGCCGACGCAGTGCCATGTTGGCCATCACATCTCCAAAATCGGCGGCGCTTGTGTGATTGCTGTTGCGCGCTGGCAGTGCTTCCGCAGTCGCCGATAGAATGGGATCAATGACGATGATGGCTTCAAAGGTGCCCGGGTACATAATTTCAGTGCACAGCCTATGAAAAGGCAGGTCAGCACATGGTCCCGGGTTTTCGCACGTTTCACCTACATCAAGGTGCCACCGCCCGAGTGGCCGATGCCGATGAGCGGCCGACGCTTGGTTAAACGTAGCGTGTTGATCAGCGCGCGTGTATCGCGGACCGAGTCGTAGAAAATGGCTAAACGATGGACGGACAGCATAAGCCACGGGCATGGGTGAGCATGCATTGACGCAATGGTAAGCATATAGCGCACCATCAAGATCGCTGTTTTCTTCAAGTAGCTCGGCATTGACTACGCCGCTGTCGCCGTGATTGCGGACCTCGTAGGAAATGGCATCGCCACGGACGGAGCTGATTCGGCTTAGGATTGGCTCGTACACTTCTTTGCATAGGCTGACACCATGAGCAACTAGCAGATTGCACTCGAGCGCTGTATCACGCATCGACTCGTGGGGTTGCAGGGCATAGCGGCGGTAGGCCATTTGGTAGGCCGGATCGCTGGCTGGCGCAAGGCGCACACACGCGTTGCCGTTAAGCATGGCAGCTTTGGACAAAGTGGTAGCCTAGTCAAGGAAATAGGTGATAGGAAAACGTAACGGATGAAGGGGTAATGTTAGTGCTGCGAACGGTCCAATGGTTAGCGCAAGCTTTGTGTATACTATGCCCATCGTACAAGCAGCAGCACAGCAACAGCAGCAGTAGCATTACTAAATGGCCAGGTCACGTACCGTTTACAGGGCTGTGTCAGTCGTTGAAGCACGCGTGTGAATATCAGACAGGGGAGGAGAGCTGGATCGTGCGGCGGTCAATCGTGTGATGACAAATGAAAGCAGGTCATCAATCGACGATCATGGAAGGTGGATGGGAGAATACAAGAGCAGATAGGCATATAGACAGCGACTAGGTGCCGCAAGTATAGGCGTACAAGTGGAGAGCGGAGCGGTAATGTTGCGGTTAAACTGACTAGTCCATGATCAGATTCAATACGCATATATATATATAATGAAAGCGTGGTCTGGCGTCCAAGATGCGCACGTTTGCGATAGACTTGTCGCATGCCTAACGCTGCATTTCGGCAGCAGACGGGCGAGGACAGCCATTGGCCTGCTGCAGCGATGGCAGTGACGACGGGGCCATCGCTTTGGAGCGTTCCCGAGCACTTTCGGCGTTCCAATTACCCAGCAGGTCTCGACCAGTGCGCTAGCGCAGCGGTGCGTGCGTGTGCTGCCACTGCACAGGCGCCAGACTTTGGGCCGTGCTGCGCAATGTTGCACAGCGGTGTCGTGCCTGTGCTTGCTCTACCGATGCGCGAAGGAATGCACGCAGTTTCATGAGACATTTGATGGCAAGTGTGGACCGCGCGGACATGTCGTGGCACAATAATCTTGGTGTTTTGGCCACCTGTGCCTGCCTGCCTGCCTGCCGGCGCTGTTCGGCGCCTTCCTTTGCTCATCTCCACCAGTCTCTGACCCTCATCACAACATGCACGTGTACTCCTCCTGGCTGGCGGCCACGGCTGCCGCGCTGCTGACGTCGTGGCCAGCTCAAGGCGGCGGTACGTGCAGGCGGCAGACGCAAACATGCGGCCTAGGCTGACGCGATTCGCTCACAGACGCTGCAGCCGCCACCCCACGCTACCGTCCTGGTGGGTGACGACTGTGACGGCGTGGATTGGCAGTCGCTGACGACCGCTCGCTGCTTCTGCCCCTACGTCTGCACAGTGGTTCTGTGGCACGGCATGGGCGACAGCTGCTGCCAGCCCGAAAGGTGAGCGGCCAGCATGGCGACGCATACGCCGCGCGGCTGACAAGGGCCGTGTGGCGCCGGCAGCATGGGCAAAGTAACAGAGTTTATCCGATCACGCTTGCCCGGCATTTACGTGCATTCCATCCGCACCGCGGATGACGAGTCGGCTGATCGCAAATCATCCTTCTTTGGCAGCGTCAACGATCAGGTTCGTCGTAGGGCCAGGTGCGCCGCGTTCTCGCGCTCACTTGCGTGTGCAGGTGGATAAAGTATGCCGCCAGCTTCAGGCGATTCCCGAACTGCGTGGCGGTTTCAACGCAATTGGATTCTCGCAAGGCGGCCTGTTTATGCGCGGCTATGTGCAGCGCTGCAACCAGCCGCCGGTGCACAGCCTGGTGACCTTTGGCTCGCCTCATATGGGTACGTGGTCTGCAGTTGGATGCGAAGACGCTGCGCTCAACGACCAAGATGCACTGGTATTCTGCGCGCTGCAGGTGTCGCGGAGGTACCCGGCTGTCAGGGCCAGAACACGCTCTGGTGCTCTCTGATGCGCAGCATCGTTCGTGGTCAGGCCTATTCGTATTGGGCCCAGCACAACGTTGTGCAAGCGCAGTATCTTAAGGTAGGCTGCCGCTGCTGCATGGTGGGGCGGTCACGCTATTGGACCAATGGCTCACTGTCTGCGTGATTTCGTCCAGCTGCTCGGCAAAATGGATGAATACCTCGAATCCAGCCAGTTCCTCGCCGACGTCAACAATGAGCGTGAGGTAATGCAGTGCAGCGATGAATGCTGTGCCACGGGTGACCGCGATGCTGACGGCTTGCATGTAGGCAAAGAATGCCACCTATGCAGAGCAGCTTAGCAAGCTAGAGCGTCTTGTTCTGGTTCGCTTCACCAATGATACTATGGTTACGCCTTCGGCCACCTCGGTATGCATCATGGCTTTGCGGTCTCTACGATTTGTTCAACGCTAACGGTCTACCGCGATCTCATCTCGGCAACAGTGGTTTGGCTACTATGACCAGAACGGCGATGCCGTGCTACCCATGGATAAGCAGCCCATTTACACAGATGTGGGTAAGACGTCACTGCCGCTATGCTACATAGCGCTGACGTACAGCGCTGGCTCGTTACGTTGTCCAGGACTGGATCGGACTGCGCAAGCTTGATCAGGCTGATCGCATCGTCTTCAAGGAAACCGAGGGCCAGCATGTAAGTAGCAATAGCGACGATACTTTTCAGACTTTTTTTATTTAGCCTTGCGCATAACAGATGCAAATTTCGATGGAGTTTTTGGACACGGAGATCCTGCGTCCATACTTTAGTACGCCTGTAGAGCAACGCCTCATCACGCAGCAGAGCGATGACTAAGGGCAGCATGTGCTGGTTTCGTCACGCGCGCGTGTGCGGTCACACGGATAGGTGTCGTTTGCTATTCTCAATATAAGCAGTGCGTTCAGTATGCCTTGGAGTGGGCACAATGCGCGTTATGCAAGTCTACATCAATGACATGGCCACGATTGTTCTTGGCTGAGCTACGGTGGGCTGCAAGTTGTGGAAACACCAAGCAAAGTGGCTTTTGCCAGAGAGTGAGCAGAAGGATGGGTGCGCGCGAACGAACGGCGCCAACCAGCGTAG
Source organism: Thamnocephalis sphaerospora (assembly GCA_003614735.1). NCBI lineage: Eukaryota > Fungi > Zoopagomycota > Zoopagomycetes > Zoopagales > Sigmoideomycetaceae > Thamnocephalis > Thamnocephalis sphaerospora. The sequence goes on along the minus strand of KZ992940.1, from coordinate 2,113 downwards.
TGCAGCAGACGTACATGAAAACTAGGAAAGGGCGAGAACGGCATGTTTGGCGGAACGAGACAAGCGCACGGACAGAGAGCGTCTGAAATTGCTACTGCACTCTTTCACTGCAAGCTGTGCACTACTGATTGTGCCCATGGAACAGCACGCTATAGCGCACTGTGAGCATGCGCCCAAATACAGTCTGAGCAGTCTCAGCCGGTGGGCCTTGCCGTTTGTATGCCCTGCGCCACCACGCTTTGCTTGCTAGTGCGAATACCCGTACCACAGCTCAGGCTCTAGAAGCTTTTATTGCACAGTTGCATATCGCTTGGTTTCGGCAAGCAACTTGGCGATAAATTAACAGACTTTTACGTCATACAGTCTTGGCTCAGCGCATCACGGTACACCGTAATGCATGAACGTATGGCATACACCATTACGGCGCAACTACGATGCATCATGTCAATATAGCTGCCCCGCTGTAAATACGGCAAGGCAACCATGCCAAAAAAACACCAAACGATGCTTACAGAAGTATGAAGCGCCACTTTGATTAAAGTGCAAAAGAATCGCGAATTGCAATCACACATGATCTGGTGGATTGCTACGCATTATTGCAAGGCGGCCGACGAGGCTGTATGGAGTTACATACGCTGTGCTGCTTCGCGAATCAGATTTTATTGACATACTCTGCGGTAAACTTTGACATATCAAAGGTTTGTCGGCGCCGCTGTAACATACAACTTGTGCTTATCGACGCGAAAGCATGGCTGCGTTGGCTGCAACCCAGTAAAGTGCATTGCCCTTGGAGTTGCAGTGCTCCCATTCGTCATTGGGCTTTCTACCGGATGGCATCTTACTCAATGCGCACCATGCTTCTCCAATTGCTGCAGTATTTCCCCGAAAAGCACCGGCCATAAGTATTAGACCGCGCCGTTGAACATTGCACGGATTGTCGCGCTGAATCGCATGGTGGAGTATCGGCCAGATACGCTGTAGCCAGCACGAATCCAGTAGCGCATGAGTGATTGGCGTGAAGGGTAAGAACTGAACGGTGTAAGTATGTTCCGGCCGGTTTTCAAGTCTGGTGTTGTAGTCTGCCTTGCTAGACCAAAGAGTGCCAACTGCGCCGCGCTGGCGGAACGGTGATGGGTAAATTACAGGCTGGCCATACAGCTCATCTTGATCGCGCCCTTCTCCAGTGGCAACGACAGACTCGGAGCTGTACTTCTTCCACGGTATTATACTATGGCTGCTTTCAACTCTATCACGTACGGTGTATGCTGCGATTACATCCGCGGCATAGCGGAGTCCATCATTGGGAATGGCAGGATGCGCAGCTGGCGGGGCCATCTGCCAGTAGGTTCGGGAGGCGCGCAGTTCCATACCAAGCACCACCCGCGCTGCCACGCCAAGCTCCTCCCATCCGTCCACCTCTGCCAGCAATGCCACTGCATAGTAGGCATTAACTGATCTTGAGCTGTAAATATGACTGCGACCATCTGGGTGTACCCGAGTGCCGTTGGACCACGAGTGACCATCATATGGGTCAAAATGGCGAAGACGAGGAAAAGGGTTGCGTGATGTCGCGCGATCTGATGACATATAGAAGTAGTCCATGCAAATGGAGAGCACGGCGCTGCGATGAGCTGTCCACCAGTCTGGCCGATGACGAGCTAGTGCGGCAGCGGCATGCACAAAATAGCCGTGATGAATATGATGGTTGTGATAGTATGCATGGTCATCATGTCGATGCAACAAGTCATGTGCACCAAGCATGGTAAGCAGGCCTCCATTGGTAATATCGTAGCGGAACGACGTTGGTGAGTTTGGATCTAGCCATGGGTGGAGTCCCTCAGCCATCCGATCGAGCACTGTATCCACTCGATTGGAAAGGCCAATGTGCTCGGCAATAAGCACCAGCATGGCAAGCCGCACCATCTCCTTGCCGAATACTCCAGGATCACCACTGGTAGGTGTTATTGCCCGTTTCATATCTAGATCAACAGCTTCACAAAGCTCTGCGAGCCGATTCTTGGCTAGCATTGCTGGATCAAAGTTTGCATGCCAGTTGACCAAAGGCGCATAATCCAGCATAGTCCAGCAGTCTCCGACAACGGCGTGCATTCGA